>JAQIXL010001841.1:0-15577 GCA_034700245.1 Poikilolaimus oxycercus | reverse complement strand
AAAAACCTTCGTACGAAAGAAGTCATACGAAAGACAATGGCCACGAAAAAGGCGTTCGAAGTCGTCGAAGATGACTTCGGTGCTGTCGTATTCCGAGATACGATAAGTTACAAGGTCATACTTTTTTGTAATGAGATGAGCATTTTTTAAAGAAAAAATTCGGTTCAATCATCGAAACTCGATGCCGGGAACGCCCTGCACGTGTCTTTCAGTGGGGCAGAACGCCCCGCACAAACAAATATATGTATGAATTGGAAGTAATTTTGAAATGCATTCTAGTTGCCTCGGATGCCACTCGATAATAGGTCGTTCACGTAAAGTCGGCAAGACGGGAAGTGAGCCCAAAATGTAATTTCTTCGTACTTCAATTTCAATATTTGTTCAGAACAGTCAAAAATGGACGTCTGCTGAGCGACCCGGATCATCCAGAAATCCCGCACGTCTGTTCGCCGCGTGCTTACGTGGACGTTCTCGCCGACCGCATTTGGAATCGCATTCGAAACAGAGCAGCTACAGAGACGTAACCCCAGCTGTTTTAAAAACTTCTTCTTCAGAGCCGCAAAGGGTGTAGCGTTCACCGTCGAAGCATTTCTGGCCGAAGAACGGGCGCTCGTAGAAGAAACGGACGAAGAACTGAAAGCTCTGTCCGCTGAAGACAGAGCCAGCACCCTGAACAAGGTTTTCGATCGCGACCCTGTTGTTCATGAAAGAGTGTTTAGTTAGTTTCTTTTTAAAACCGACTTTCTCTCTATAGAAAGATTGAGGAAGCGCGAGGAAACGAAAGCGAACTTGGAATCAAATGAAGAGCCAGCAACAACAAGGCGGCCGCGGCGGGGGCATTTTGACAATCCACGCATGGACTCTTGACATTATTGTTCAACTGCCGAGACGATAGTGTTTTTGCTCCGATTTATCTTCCTTCATCATGCACATCGAAGAACATCAAACAAAAAAAAGACATTTTCCTCTATTTACCACGACCCCGTCTGGTTACTGTATGTTCCTCTCTGCTTGTCTCGTTTAGTTTCGGTCTCTTGCTATTTGTGCTGCTATTTCCAGCCTGTCGGTGTTTTCGATTGTTGTGCTCTAAATTCTGATTTGTTCTTAGGTTCTTTTCTCAACGAATAATAAACCAAAAAAAAAGACTCACGAATTCGCGTCAAACAGGTCATATGACCATCAACGATAACTCTTCGCACAACCTCATCGGCGTCTTCCTGATTTCAAGAGTTTTTCGCCTTTGCAACTCACGTTTTTCAACGAAAGCACTTCAGCGTCATTGAGCAAACGTGTCTTTTGTGACTGAAAGAAGTCCTCAATCGAATGACTGGACGCTCTCTGCTTTCTGAATGGGGAGAAAACTTTCGTTGAATCCTTTCAACAGACTAACAGTAGATGTTCAGCTTCATCATCAAGACGGCGTTTGAGGCGATGAAACAGAATTTCAACGTATCTTGGCGGGGTGCAGAGATGTGGCACGCCTCCCGGACAATCCGGATCGTCACGTAGACGACGGTCAACAACACGCCTAAATACTTGCTATGGTGACTTATTACGACGTTCCCCTATCCCCTGTGCGTGGTTTAACATACCCGTTGCTGTTTCTCTGATGCTTATGCGATATTCGACGCGAATTACCCAAAAGGACTTACAAGCGAGGCGTTTGCCGTTTTTCTGCGTGGAATCTCCTCTGATTTTGAGTTTCGCAATATACACAACGGAAAGAGAAAGATCAAGATTACTAACTCTGAGAGCTTACCGATAGGTGGCCGTATTACTGTGTGAAGCCCATCGATAGACAAGCTCTGGTTGCTGTTTACTGACTGTCTCAACGACAGACAGTTCTCCCTGAAAGAAATCCATTATTTGTTTGTAAATCATTGAAAACAAATGACGATCCTGAAACAGTACCGTCGTACTAGACGCACGAAATATCGCTGGACCAAAATCCACTGCGTTACGGTCCACTTTTCTTGCCTTGGGCTTCTTGGACTGGTCACTTCGCTTATAAATTTTGGCGTTTAGTTTTGCGCGAAGTTCTTTCACGCCCATATTTTCAAGAAATCTCTTCACTTCTTCGATCTCAGTCTAAAATACCCACTGAATTGATTGTTTGTCCATCGAACCTTCGACAAATTTGCTAACTCTTCGTTATTTTTTAACGACGCCAGTGTTGAGCTGAAAAGCTCGTCCAAATCTAGCTCGGATGATTTTTTCCTATTTTGTTTCGAAATTTGGCTGTGACAAACTTGGTCTCGAATGCTGCGTGAATCATCTTGCGTTGCAAGCGACGCGCTGTTGTCTCGAAGAAGTTTAGCGGTTCACAGCTGTGCCCCACATCCGGATTGCCAAAAAGCACGCCATTTTCGATAGTTCTATTAATATGAAAAACAGTACGCATAGTCAACGGGACGAACAGCGTTGGATAAGAAAACTCTGGAGAAAGTATTGATTTGGCGATGCACGGTACACATCTGCGAAACGTTTTCACTGCATAAAAGCGCTTGGCGACATACCCATATTTGCATCGATCTTCGACGTTCGAACGCCACTTCCACTGCCAGTGATAACAGAGGGATGGGTCATCTCGACAGCGTGTTTCGAGCACCGTTGGCTTTCCAGTCTTTGCGCAAAGTTGTTTAACACTTTTTCTTACCCTTACATTCGGAACGAACGAGTAGGAGGCCGACATCGACGAATTGGTGGACTAATGAAGACAAGCCTTTCACAGTTGTCGTATACGCATTCGCACATACATGGGACTGTGAAGAGGCGTTTTAGCACTTCGCGTTTCATAGCTGCTTTTATCGACGATTTCATGAAGCGATACCTGTCAAATCTTGACAGGTATCAGACGTAATCGTCAAAAACACAAGCATTCAAACCCACCACGATAAAATTGGGACGGGTGTAAGGTGAGCACCAGCCGGCCATGAATCAAGAGCCAGTCACCGAAAGCTCTCTTTGACACCTTCGTACTTTGAAAGCAAACCTGTACCTCTGATTTCCTTGTCCACCATCATCCTCGTCCAGTCTGCAGAAGATCGTGTTCTTCGGAAGAAAGTTGTTCAGCCAAAACAACCGCTCTGCTCGAGATTCGCATGCGCACGTAAAGTCCTCATGTTGCTGATGGCGTGCTACTGCACCTATTTGTTTTTTGGCGACTGTCGACCGCGACCTTGGTGTGGTCGTTTGAGTGGTGTCACGCTAAAACGACAAACAAGTGACCTTCTGAAATTTTTCTTTCCTCCTTCTCCTGTCGTTGATAGCGTACAATTCTTCAGCGAAAGATGCGTCATTGGCGTGTCCCACAGAACTTTGACCGCCGAAGGCGAGATTAATTGCCGTTTCTGTCGCTCTTCTTCTCTGTTTTCTTTCGTCGATTGTAGTGAAGAGGAGTGGAAGATAAACTGAAGACATGAAGTGACAAGAGATGTGTCAACAAAGGCGCCTCCACCGCCTCGTGGTTGGTCGTCCCGACCGCAGCCTGGCGCTTCCCCCACGTGTGGAAGCCAAGTCTCCATTGCCGCTGATAGCACGCGACCTGTTTGTTTTCTCTCTATCGACAGCGACATCTCTCATTTAAAGGTCATTTAAAGTGACGTTTGGCGAAACGGGAATCGATGGGTCTTCTTCAACTTCTCCTTCCTCCCTACTACAAATATTCTGTATTTGGGTATTGTGGACTCCAACTCGTCTACTGTTCCCTTCTACTCGCTGTCTGCGAGCGATACTTCAAGCTCGCCAGTAATCTCTTTCCCATCGCATATCGCATGTTTGATGACACTCTCGCGAAGAAAAAGCCCGACTTCCACTGGGGCCGCGAACAGCACGACCTCCTTGAAACGGTAGGCACTTCTCTCTCAAGTCCATGTCACTTCTCACAGTATAAGTTCCGCCTTCTCATCGTATGGATCTTGTCGACCATCGGGGTCCTTCTCAACATGCTCTTCGTTTTACCGCAATTCTTCAGCTTCAACGACCCTCGAGGCAATCCAAGTCACCTTGTGAGTCTTTTCTCCTCTTGCCCTTAATTGCGCAGTGTCTTGTACGAAGACATCTCGCGTGGATGATGTTCTGGGTGGTCGTTGTCTTTACGACACTCCTTCTTGTTGTCGTCGTGTGGACGTGGCTCTACACAGGAGAGGCGACGCACCTCTTCCATTCCCTCTTCAACGATGCTTATCACGAGGAGTTTTTCCTCAGCGAACTCGAGGAGAAATTCGAGTGTACCTCAGACGACGACGACGAGTCTTCCACGGTACAATGTGACGACGCGGTCCGAAGATCTGTCATGAACTCGCTGTTCGAGCACTTTCTTCTCTACGGTTTCCTCTTCTTTCACATCATCGGCCTCATTCTCGTGCCTATATGCAACCGCCGTGAGTCATTTTTGTGTCTCCTCAGCTTCTCTTAGAACTCATTGCACCCGACGAGGACGAGGAACCCTATCAAAAGGAAACCTGAACACGTGAGCACCTTCCGATGGAAATGCTTGAAGAAGCCGGTAGACTCTCAAATGTGATCTATCACTTGAAAGAAATTTTTTCTTTCATTGAAGTGTGTAAAAGTCTTTCGTTCAATGAAATCCAAATGGTCGCAGTGAAAGACGCATGAATAATAGCCCATGCACCTAGAAGGACAACATCCACCGCAATCTTTTCGGCATCAGAGCTTGATTTTAAAGCAGGTGGTTGGAGCTCAGAACGAAGGTCTACTTCCAATTCTCGACGGCTGATAATTGGATGAAGCTGAGCCTCGGCTAGAGGACCCCCCCCCCCCCAATGAGGCTCGGCCTCGGCTGTTAGCGCAGACACTACGCGGGGCTGGTCGCTTTCCGCCTTTGTTTTCTTTTTGCCTTGCTGCTTGCCAACGTGGATGGGGCCACTTCTGGTGTGTCTTTATGCCTGCGTTTTATTTAGATCATCATCTTGCATTTCTCTTCGCTGCACTGTGCCGAGGTTTCTATAAATCAGGCTCTGTTTTTGTGGCACGGAGGTGTGTTGCCATGTGAGGAGTTGGGGATTATTCGTGTAGTTCTTGTCGCTGCCGCATGCAGGGGCTTGTGTTGATCTTCCGCATGATAAGGAGGGGAGTCCAGCGAAAAATGTAATGATTGTAATAAAACATTCATAGTTCGCAAATCTGCGAGAAGTGGCAAACTAAGCTAGCAAAGAAACGTTGCTGGTGTCATGCCTATTTTAACCCGAATAATCATCTCAGCTTGTAGCAGGACTGCGTCCATATTTTGTCCTTACCCTTCGCATGGCAACCACCTCCTATTAGATATTCCCTGCTCTGCATCTTATGCTACAGCAGAGTGTTTCTCAAGCACAAAGGGAAATGCGTCGCTTATGCGCCAACAAATTCGAGGCTGACACGCGTTTTGTGTCCCCATAGCGCCCGCCATAGTTCTTCAAAAATACAAGCGCTTCGATCCCTTTTGTGCTTTGAATATTGGTTTTCCAATCTTGTAGTCGTATATATTGTCGCGAGCCCTCAACCGAAGAGATGCGTTTTCGAGTTTAAAGATGCTCCTAGTGGATACCGAATGCGCGGCAACCGTGACCAATCGCCGTTTTTGTTCCGCGTTAGCTAGTAATTCACCGCCCGACAATCTAATAATTCTTAAAAGGTTCCTTCTTAAGGTGGAGTGCATGTATGCCACGTAAATCGCCCGTGCCCGAGGACCCGATCGACAACTCTTCTCTCGTCGTTCTCTCGAAGTCGCCTTCAACTCTTTCCGTGCCCGTCCTCAGTCCCTCACGCCGTCTCTACAAACGTAGCGGGTGCGGTTTTTCCAAGGAGAGAAAAGGTCACAGTTCCAGGTCGGACGCTTCGTCCTTGCCGGATTTATGCCCCATCTGCGAGGCATCACCCCCAAAAGGGTGGCACTTCGGGGCGCCGAGTTGTTCCGCGTGCTGCGCCTTCTTTCGCCGGTTTGTGGCGAGCCACCGTCGGTATCGTTGCCTGAACGACCCGCGACTTTGCGGACAATCGAATATCGTCGTTTCTGATGAACGTGAGTGTTCCCAAAGCTGTTGAATTCACAGGCTCTCGAGGAGTTCTCATGTGCAAGCCCTGCCGAGCGGCTCGTTGCATTCAGTTTGGTATGCGTCGCGAGGCCGTAGAGAGTCGTCGTGCTGAAACATCTATCTCACCCAAACGGCATCTCTCGGTAATGCCCCAAGAGGCGTCGACTTCCTCGACATGTACATTGCCCGACGGCGTGCCGCTTCTCAGAAATCTCCTGCTCGCCGTTCGCCGCATGGATACGTTTCGTGAGCAACTCAACGAGTGTCCCACCGAGGTTTCCCTGTTAGCTTCTTTTCTTGAAGGTGTAGGTGGCGGGAGGCTCTCAGGAGCCGGTCTTCTACTCGATGTCAATGCACATGCGCACTGTAACCAGAGAGATGCGTGCCATGGAGAATTTCATTGATGCCGTCCACGACTTCTCGCCTTTGAGTAGTCGTGAGAGGCGCCTTATTGCGTTGAACTCCTTCCATCTTTGGGTGAGTGAGGCTTATTCAAATTACTCTCTCCAGCTGCCCTTCTACAACCTTTTGCGCACCGTTCAAGCCGACAATGTGGAACCACATGTCGCCCGGCGTTTCTACACTGACCGCAACACATACATCGGCATGTCTGAGAACGAAATACAACGTTTTGCCGCCTCATCGCTCGCCATCGACGTTCCAGTAAACAAGCATGATCTCAGCCGGCAAGTTTTCTTCTCTCTTATGCAATCGTTCTTTCTTCTTTAATAACTGTCGGTTAAGGTTCATTAGTCGCTCACTCAATGAAGTGCATTCTACCCTCTTCGACTCGCTTAAGGTACTAAACCTTGAGCCCATTGAGGTGGCCGCAGTGCTCGTGCTTTCAATTCTTCAAACCAGTATGTAGCCTATTTCTAACGAGCTTTTGTCAGATGTACCCGCATCGATCGCTGACTCGGAGCTCTCGTTTATTCGACTGCGCAACTTGTTAGTCTCGGAATTGTCACATTTGTACGAGAGGCGTGGACGGGATGCAGCGCGACTTGGAGAAGTGATCCTTCTGGTGGGCACACTTGCGGTGAGTCTTCAAAACTAAACTGACAAACCGACTGCAGGACACTGGTGCGGTTTTCACAGAACTTGCCACCTACATGCACATCACTTGCGGTAACAGCGCATATACGAGAGCTCGAAATGAGGTTTCGAGCGAAGCGCACCAGGAGACTAGTCTGCAACTGAAGAATGAACCTTTATGATGTTCGGCTTCCCACCCGGGTATGAAAGCGTGATAAAGAGCTTTTCATCAACTCCACATTCTTTTTTAGCATTTCGATAGGTGGAGCTTGAAGGTCGGAAAAACTTATTTTTCATTCCGCGATTCGACATTTTCTTGTTTGTACATAGAAGAAAGAAACTGCACAAAAACGAGACAATAGCAAAACTATGAAAGTGGTCTCGACCATACAGGTCAGCCGGAAACTGCGATTGTCAAGCGACCCGAAAACGGCTCAACAAAGATTGTAAGCTCCTCTTTCTAATGACCGAGGCGCACCGTTTTGCTTTACAAAAAAAAAGTGTGACACAGTTAGCCGAGTTACTGTTTAGAGTATACTTAGAAGCAATGCGATGAATACGGACAGTTTTTCAGCGTTTCTGGATGACGACTGCGTTGTAGCTTCGCTCAAAGTCGAATTCGAAAGAAAGCTGATAAGGAAGCGATCGTCGGCGCTTTCTACTTGAGCTATTAACTCAAAGAATCCGCCAAGTGGGAAGTATAGTTCTGTGCCGATGGACGCTTGATCCACACTGAAAGTCGATTAATTTTCGTCTTCAAAAAGTTTTACTGAATCAGACCACCATCACCGTTTTCTTCGGTGACTTTTATATGGATTCGCGTCCTTGGATCGACGCTCATTTCGTTAACCATAAATTTCGTCGGCTCAATAGAAACAAATCGATCGTAGGTGGTTGAAATGTTAGCTGAGAACATGATCGCGTGAAAACTGTCAAAGCGCCAGGTCTGATTACTGTCCAAACGTGTGTGGACTTCCATGCCAACTTCAATAAAACAAATAAAATGAATTGATTCTAAAAATAAATACATTTGTTTGTAAAAATGAAGCTAATGCTGCATGCAGCTTCCAGGCGAACGTGAGCAAGATGCCAAGGTAGAGGAAAAAAAAGCTGACGCTGCAAATCGTCCCTTCAAATGTCCGTGTTATTCGCAAACTTGAACCCACCTAGAAAAGGCAAACTCTTCGGCGTTTTCTATACCAATGGGCGAAATTTTCAACACAATATCTCCACCAATCAACAAAGACTCCACAGTTGGTGCGTAGAAGCCGAGACGTGGCTGCCGGGTCTGCGAGCGAGCCGCTAGCATCCAAGTGGAATTTGGCTTCAAATCGAAAACCGTCATGCCGTCCACATACATGATGACAACCGTATTCGAAAGTTCGAATATTTCAGCTGAACCCTTTTTGCTTACACGCATGATTTTTATGCGTCTCACGGCCATAGCGAAACAGGAAAACTTGATCGTAGAGGCTTCCATGTGCTGCAAGTTTCACAATAGTTGAATTTAGATCGTATTCTGAATGTTGACAAAGAACTGACTTCACGTCAGATAACAAACGTTCCGAATTAGCACAGATGTAGTCGCGCGAAGTAAACAGGCAGTCGAAATCTTGAGCAACCCAGTAAAAGCTGAAAACTATTTATTGGAAAATTGCCGTTTCAAGATTGCCTTCCATTTGTTTGATCCCCTGGTGATCCACTGTAGATCATGAAGCCAGCGTCAGCATACTTGCTGAAGCCGTCCTGCTCTACGTTGAGCTTCACATAGTAGACGTGCAGCAGATTGTCATCCGGTAACGGATCTTGAGGGATAAAGCGATACCCTGTTCCAGGTCGCCAAGCCACTGCCGCCAACATGGTCGTCTTCGCAAAGCGCATCTCGACGATTTCCGACGTTGTTGGTGCTGCAAATCAAATTTGAGTTTTGTTTTATTGGAAAAGCTTGTGGAGTGCTAAGAATGCGAGAGGCATTTACGTTCTGGACGACTCAACACGGTCCGGCAGAGGGCTTGATCTGCATCGGCTGCAATCTTTTCTTCTTTTTAATTTGTCCGACTCACGGTGGTAAGTTCCTGTAGGGAGGACAAAATTGTAAATAATCGTGAAATTTCCACGAATCCAAAAGTCGAGCCCCGAGGTCGCGCCATCGGTCGGCCATCTGCATAAATATTTCAATGTTCAGAAACGGTGATTTTAGACCGAAACAGAGGTCGACCATTTTCGTAGAGATAAATGCTTTGCCATCTTCCGATAGCTGACATTGCGAGGACAACTTGCGCATATGTTGGCATGACACGCTAGACAACGCAAGTAACTGCAGCAAAAAACTTACCGTGTAGGTACAGTTTTTAAGAGGGCAAATTCTCGCTCGTTTGAATAACTCTCGAAAATTTCCCGGCGGAAGGATAACATCCAACTGCCCCACTTCCAAAATTTTGCTGGCAGCAGTTAGGCGATTGCAGGAGCAATCTGAAACCGTCCGTCGCACATTTTCTTTTGAGGGACTAATAGAGTCGAACCTATCATCTCAATTTCGAAACCAACACCGCCGGAGCTTTCGGCTTCGTCAGTTTCGAATCGTATGGTTATGTTGTGAAAGGCAAACGCAACGCGGTTCCTGAAAACTTCTGAATTTCATGGAATGATTGTTGATTTTGCCCCTTCTTGACCCAGATCGTCAACTTGCACACACTGACATTGTTGCGGGCTGGCCGTCGATCAGCATTGTGAAGGCGTCGCCATTGGCCAGAGAAGGACTTGCCAAAAACACCTCGGCCGCGCTATTGTCAGGAACGGTTATGTTAAATTCACACATCTAAAGCAGTGCAGGTGTTTGCGTTTTGTACTTGATTCGACAAGTACGGCAAACGGTCGTCTCCTCCAATCGGTGTCCACGGCTCTTGGATTTGATTACCGGCTTCCCAAGTGAAGCTTGTCGTTTCATCTTTTCGAATAGAATAGTCGCACCGTCGCATCGTGTCGACAACGTGAAGATTAAACTGCATCAGCACCGTGCCATACCTGATGCATTGTAAGTGAAGATTCGCAAGCTGAGTTGAGCCGCCGAATCCACTGTGGCCGTGTAGTGTATCTCCAGGGGCGCACTCGCGTTGAAATGGAATCGACGTATTGAATTTGCCTCACTTTTCCGTTTGTTATGATTTTGAAGCGTCAAACTTTACGTTATTGTTTCGAAATAATTCGCTTGCGAGAAATTCCAAGAAAATTGTTGGTCCGATTCGGAATTTTTTGCCAACACAAGTGCATCGACGCGTAACGCTAATCCTCTTTCGGCCCGAAATGTCCAGGTGCATTCCCAAAAAGTTGGACTAGGTGCGCTTGATGTTCCAGTGAAGTTTTCAACAGTTTTTTTGTTTCCTGGACTTTTCAGCGTTGCAGAATCTACAATGAATGCGTCACCTCGATACCGTTAAAAACATTGGTGAGTAGAGAAAATAGTTATGGTACAAAGTAAGAGGAGTCTCAGAATCGTCGACTAAAAAGCAGTCTGGTCGCGAATCTGAAAGCGTTTTCAGTCGCTTCTGTCATCAGCAAACAAACTATAGCCATGCAGGATGATGTGAAAGGAGACATAATAAAATTTGTTCAGATACGCCTCCTCGGTTTCGATAACAATTTGTGGATACTTGTTGGCCACTTCAATGTGAAGGGCTGATTGCATGTCAGCATGGCTGAACACCACATCTGGTTGGCCGGCGGTGCGGATGCTGATCCCACTGGGATACGCCCCTTCAACAAAGAGCACATCAACATACACCCATCTGGCCTACAAATTGCTTAGTTGATTCGTCTAGACCCAGGTCCCCGCTCGGTACATCTTTCGTACAACCAAAAACGCGCGTTTTTTCTCGCCCAATTTTGTAGGCGAAAATTCGGATATGTTTCAGCGCCAATATAAGTGTTTTTGACCTCAAAATCTCGGTACATCTTTCGCAGTACTATGTATGTAGCGGGGACCTGGGAGAGGGTGGTTTTACAGACAACTTCTAAAATGTAAATAGCCCACCGTTATGAAAAGCGTGCAAGCGCGTCCACCATCCGCATGAAGTGACAAAGGATAATCTCGGCTGTAGACGTGAACTATCGACCGGTCCATGATGATATCAATTTCCGTTGTAAATCTTCCATCCGGGCAAAAGACTTCGTTGCTTCGCGTTGTTGAGTTGAAGGAAAGGGATAAGGATAAAGCAGGAAGTAAAAGGCGTACTGCGAACATTAAAGCAAGGACCTACACATCAGTTGAAAATTTTACCAGACAGCTTATGCATGGGTTTAAAACATCACTAAGCTCCTGTGATGCGTGTCTCACCTGTGGGGGTTTTGGGTACTTTAAGCTACTTTACAAGGCAAAAGTGCTTGTCGAGTTGGTAAGCGTGCGTGAGCTTCGTCGGTTCAAGCGCACGCTTCGTTTCGAACTGGGTTTCGACATGAAGAGCTTTATTGCCCTCATTTGATGGGAAAAATGGGTGCGGGAACGATACCGGTGCTCGAAGCAAAGGAATATTGCCCATCTGGGACATGGACTATAATCTGTGAGGGCCAGCGAAACGAGACAAGTTGCCACGCCGCACGGCACACCTCTTTGTTCATGGTCAAGTAGATAATGGCCGGGGTGCCTGCAACATCTGCGTGCTTTAGGGCGTGTTAGGCTTACAGTGGCAGAGTTGCCAGAGTATCTGTCCCACTAGAATCACGGACACTGGAGTGTCAAAGAACTGCATGTAGACATAGGTGAAGGCGGTAATGAGATTGACGAAGCCGATGGCGGCCGCTTGGGCGAGGATCTGAGAGCAGGTTGAAGAGTTGAAGCTTGCAGTATACCTGACGCTGCTGCAAAATCGTGCGAGAACTGATGCTCACACGTCGTTTCTTGAACAGTAGCCAAGCCGTGATAAGGTAAAGCAGGCAGAACAGCGTCACGACACAAATATTGTTCAACGTATGCGGGACGCTGGTGTACTGTGAATTTATCAACAACTTCCTGATAAAGACGCACGAGAAAGCTGTGGTAGTGACTGATATATGGATCGAAGAACCAAGCGTAATAGTTTGAATTATACAAAAGTGGTGGAGTGAAGAAGAAGAAATAGAGAAAATACAACACTGGCAACACGAGCAAGGCACTAGTTCGCTTTCCGCCGAAGATCTTAAAAACCGTTTTTCCTTCCTTCAATACATTCAAACCTTGAAAGCCAGTTGTGGATTGTAGAAGTCAAACAGGCGATTGATGGCCAGAAGCGTGCAGCAAGCGCATGATCCGGTCCACAGGGCTGAAGTTTTTCCCTTAAAAACATTCTTGTCAACTCACAGAGACCGAGTTGTCCGGAAATAAAGATGAAATTCGGCGAGCTGCAGAAGACGGCACCGCGAATGCTCAGATAGCCACTTATAATGGCGCAACAGGACAAGGCGAGCATGTCGAAGATTCCCAACAGCAGCATTATCTGAGGGCGGCTGTCATCGCTTTTGAAAAGAACCCACCTTATAACATGAGAATTTGACAAATTCCGGCCGACTAATTACAATTAAACACGGTATGTAGATGATCTAAAGCAGTTTCTTTAGAAAAATACAATCAATGGCAACCTCGTAAAATATTCCCGACACAATAAAAAGGATCCCGGCGAACATGTCCTTGTGACCCGAGGCTTCCCATTGTTCCTGCGTCTTGCTTCTAAATCCGTTGCGGGATCGAGAATAGGACTTACGAGCAGTTGTACACCTTAAAATTCTGCGAGCCTCCGACGAGTAAGAACTCCTCCATCGATGTCGTGGGCGTCTCTACCATGTGGCCGTCAGAAGAACGCAATTTGGGCGGATCTCTGTCGTTAAATGGAAAAGGAGCAAGCCTAGAGGACTTTCTAGAAGCGATCCCTAGTTCACAGGGATCATGAAGTCGACTGTGTCTGAAATTTTTTTTCTCAAATCATGAAGAGACCCTGATTGGCCTAGCAGGACGTGCAGGCGTTTGATGTTCCATGCTTAGAGCCTGGCCCGCTTGATCTTACTGAAGCGGAAATGCTCGATGCTCCGTGTCTGATTAACATCGATACATGCGAATTCCGAGAAGCCGACGTGAATGGACTGAATCGAATAGAGTACTGTTTTGAAGCACCTCTTTCAATCCGTCAATGAACCAATACACTTCCTGATTCTCCCGTTAATTGAAGCAAATTCTGCGCGTGGTGAAGAAATCCTCAACGGCAGATTTCTGCTAATTACATTAGTCGCAACAAGCAGGCAAGGTAACAAAAACACTTGGAGAAGATTATTTAGGGGGGGGGGGGGGAGTCAGGGACTAACCATGCATGTCTTTTTGGCGGATTACCTGTTCATTGAGAGGAGACCAGCCCTGATCGATGTGTCGGGCTGTTAAAACAACTGGCTCTCAGTTGAAGTTGAAAGCAACTAACGCTTCTCGCCCTCGCCGGAACGCGTCATAAAATGTGCCATGGGCTTTGTGATAATGACGTTTGTACACTAGAGAAGGAGATTTTGATGCTGGTCAGGATTTGCACACTTTGGAAGTTGAACCCCCCACACAGAACACAGAGAGAAGAAGACAAGCACCCGGTGTTTCATATCAATTCCTGCCGCGAAATGTTTTGTGATGCCTTCGTTGTTCCGTCATGGATGAGTAGTGAAGCAGAGAGTGAATGCACTCGACTGTTCACGTTGGGGCCTTGCCCAGTCCGGAACACAACTCAGCGTGTGTCCTGTTTTATCGTTCAACAAATACAAGCAAAAAAGAGCCTTCTTTTCGAACGGTAGCTGGGCCATTCTTGATGAGTTCAATAGCCGACATGGGCCGCATCGTGAATGGACATTTCGAAGTACACCGAATTCGTATTGGCGCTTCTTGAAAAGCTGAATAAGGAAAACAAAAATAAGACTGACACGTCGCCTTTCTGGCCAGAGCTGCAGGCCGGGTCCTCTCGGCCGTCGCATTCCTTGAAGCTGCTTACGGCACTTCCCTTAGAGTAGAAGATCTAAACAGATCCTTTATTAATAAGACGATGAATTACTGTTTGTGACATTGTGACATTGTTACACTTTCGGCGTTTCTCGAACAGGCTGAGCCCGATCGGGCTGAAACTTTGCACACTTATATAACTTTTAATTCTGAATCTAATGATACCATACTTGCCCGATGAAATGTTGAAGGAAGTTTAGCAACTGAATAAAGCACGATTTTGGCCAAATTTGTCTGAAATTTTTAGTCGTGAACCAGAATTGTTGGACCGTAAAAGTGAAGGGTTCAATCCCACCGGTGACCAATCTTTTTGCTCTTGTTTTTAATGACCGTTTGAATCTGCGGAATTCACTTGCTTGCTTAGTGCGCCAGATTTTAAGCGGAAAGGGCCTTTTAGGCCGTTCGGAGAAAGAGTGAATTTTTATCTGAGCAGACTACACGACATTCGCATTTCGGCCCAACCCTTCGATAATAGTTAGCACCTCACATTCATACCGACTATTGCAGTCTTCGTGACCTGGGAAGACCGAGCTCATGAGACAGCATGAGTAATTGAGCTCGGAAGACCTCGTCGCTGTTGATTTTGTTTCCCGGTTATTGCTTTTTCCCTTGTCGAAGAGTTCCATTTCAGTGAGTTTGAGCTTTGTTGTGCTGTTAATTCTTATCTCAGAATGAGAGCCGAGACATAATGGCATTTGCAATTCGGCCCAACCCTTCAAATGTAGTTAGCACCTCACATTCAAACGACCCTTGCTGTCTGTCTCATGACCTCGGAAAGAGTAACTGAACTCCGAATACCTCACCGCTGTTGATTATGATTGTATTCGTGTTTGTAAAACAGTTGTTTTAAGAAATGGCGGACGATGCCAATCGCCGACGCTCTCGACGAGATCTCCCCAGAAAAGACTACAGAGAAAATCCTCCTAATCCCCCATCGACGACTCCAGGAGCTGAGCGTACACGGCGAAGTCGTCAACGAGACAAAGGCTTGCTTTCACCAGGTTCGAATGTTTTGCTCATTTGCGAACATAAACAAATTCAGCTCAACCGTCAGAAACTCCAGAGGCTGAGCGTAAACGATGCAGTCGTCAACGAGAGAAAGGCCTGATTTCACCAGGTTTAATTTCGTGCTCCAAAAAAGGTTTCGTATTTTGCAGTTAGAATATCGATGACCCCTGAAGCAATTCGACAAAGGACATCCAGAGAGCGACGACGACTAAAAGCCCTTGGTATGAATAACTCGCGTGCTGAAGTCTTCCAGGTCTCATTGAGCCGCACGATTGTGGCCCTCTCGACAAGCAATGCGTATACTGCGCAGCGCTTCATTTCAAGCTCGAGCGCTATTGCTGTTGTGCGAATGGAAAGGTCTATCTCAAAGATCCACCACAATGCCCTCCGTTCCTTCGATGGCTGTTGACGAGCACGGATCGTCGTGCGATGAAGTTCCGGAAGCACATCAACAATTATAACACTCGCTTCTCCTTCGCTTCTCGTCAAATGCATCAAATTT
>JAQIXL010001840.1:0-15577 GCA_034700245.1 Poikilolaimus oxycercus | reverse complement strand
CTAGAAAATCGACTTTTTCGAGGGGTACGGTAACTTTCTTGGATGACGTCACCGGTCAAATCTGACTTCATTTTTGGTATCTACGGCATCGTATTGCTATAGAAAAGTTGTTTGGGCGGCATAAAAACCTTATAGCAAAATTTTGGTCACAACGTAAGGATGTCACAATGGCTACAGCTTTCATAATAGAGTTAATCTTGTGAAGGTGAATATACGACAGTCTTGCCTTTCTCTTTTTACTGTTTTTCATCCATTCTTGCAGAATTCCTTTTGCCGCGCCCGCCGCTTGTGAATGAATTAGCATTTGGGATGCGTTTGCAAGTTTTATTTTTTTTTTGCTAACAAGCTGCGCATTCCTTTGAGCAGTAGTTTTATACTTGAAAGACGCACTCAGACTATTCCTGCTTCGTCTTCTTACCCCCGACACAAGCTCGACCAATTCGATAACCGATGTAAGAAACCACAACCAGCGCAACCATTAGGAAGATAAGGACCACAGCCAGTATTTCAAGTAGAAAGTATTCTGTCAAGGTCTGTGTGGCTCCGGCTGGCTGAAGAAGAGGAAGAGGTCCTTGCGCGGCGACAAAGGCCACATGACGTGAGAGCAATTCCTGCGGCGGAAATGGGCGATTGCGTAGGAGTTGCGAGATTTTCTCGGCATTTTGCTTGTACTTGAAGAGTTTACGTGAATCGTGAAGCGACTTGCTTGGGATCATCCATCACATGTCGAATGGCTTCCTCGACGGCCGTCGCATTTGCTAATTGTGCTTTCGGGAATCGATAGCCGAAACCGTGTCTCTCGGCCATGCGAGGTTTCCTGTTTTGATCGCCGATGAGGGCAATGGCCAGGAGTGGCGTTCCCCATGCGGCCGCCTCATTCACGCTGCCCATCCCGCCGTGAGTGACGAACAGCGAAAGCCGGCGGTCATCTAGAGACTTTCACGACAATGGAAGTCCTCACTGAGAAGATTCCGATGTGCGCGGTGACCTTGCATCGGAAATTTCTCAGCGAGAAAACACTTTCTCACTCTCTTCTAAAAAGCGCTAACCATATTCACAGGCTCTAATTTTCTACCCTGAGTTTCCATTTTCGAGATCCCGAAAGATTTATTCAAGATAAATAGATCCAGAAAAAAGTTAAAGACCTCCTATTCGGCCAACTATCTACTAAAGGAACTCATATCTTCAATTATGCCGCTTTGATGTTGCAGCGAAGCTTGACATGTGTGCACGCGTTTCCAAGTCAACGAGCCGACACACAAACCACAGGCATACGGAGCACAAGCCATAAATTTGCAAAAGCTTGCTAGCTGTACTTCTGGTTTCAAATACATATTTCGAGACACGATTGCTAAACGAAAATTTTGTATTGAAGTATTTTGTGATCGCGCAGACCACAACATTGTGTACTTTCTCAAAGGGAGATTCTCCGGAAATATGTATGTTCTTTTGCTCATGGGGCGGCATCGCCGAGGGATAACACATCGCAGCGTTTGTGCTCTGTGGTGCACACCGGAGCGTGTGGCTAACGGCCTATATAAGGCTCAAAATCCCGCGAGTAATAATTGTTCATGTACCGCTGCGAAACGGCAATGGCTCCTCGCTTCTCTGGAAAGATCATTCTTGTCTCTGGTAAGCTTTGTCACTCTTCTGAAGTCTCCTTTCAAAGGTTCGAGCAATGGCATTGGCCGAGCAGCGGCTCGCCTCTTTGCTCGCGAGGGTGCAGATGGAGTGACCATCACCGGACGCAACAAGGCGGCTCTTGAGGCCGGTCTTCTTGTGCCATTTCATTTTTTTTAATTCAGGAAGCCAAAAGGGAAGTGCAAGCAGAGAATCCAAAGACCAAGGTGCTTGCCTTGAACGGCGATCTCGTGGATCCAAACTTCCAGAAGAAACTTATTGACAAGACTTTAAGCACATTCAAGAAGCTCGACATTCTCGTGAGTTACAAAATTTCCGTGCCAACTTTTGTAGGTCAACAACGCCGGCGCCGTCTCACAAGGACCAGAGAATCTTCCAGGCGAGGGCCTTGAGCAATCGCTTGACCACTTCGACTACATGTTCAACTTGAACGCCAAGAGCGTCCTAGCATTGGTTCAGCTAGCCATACCGCACTTGGAGAAGACCAAGGGAGAGATTGTTAACATCAGCAGCATCGGAGGACTCCATTTTGGCGTTAACGAACTTGCCACTTTAAGATGACCTTTTCAGTCTCTTCAATCGCCGTACTACACAGCCGCAAAAGCGGCTCTTGACCATTTGACTCGTTCTATGGCGCTTGCTTACATCCCGAAAGGAGTTCGCGTCAATGGTATCAAGTAAGAAATCTTTCCAGTGCTAACTCGAGCCTCAGTCCGGGCATGATTTACACGGAATTCGGCATGAAGTTGGGGCTGACAAAGACCGTCGCTGATGGGGTGAGCTTCCCAGAATTCATTCAACTCTGCGTCCTTTAAGTTCTATGAGAAGTGCGGTTCGGATCGCAACTCAATTCCGCTCGGGCGTTACGGCACCGCATGGGACATCGCTAAGGTGATTCTCTTTCTTGCTGATCGAGAACAGAGCGAGTTCATCGTCGGCGTCAAGTTTGTCGTTCTTTTGCAAAGCCTCATGATCTCTAGCATGATCGTCGACGGCGGTTCCGTGCTTAACATTCCACTCTTCGTTGCGGCATCCTAGTTGCTTCACAACTTTTCCTTTGTAACTGATAAACTTTCGATCTCAATGATGAGGAGCAGCGTTGCTGATGCCCCGTTTCGACAACTTAATTTCGATTAAAAAGTTGAAACGAGTCAAACTAGATCACACTTTTTGTGACATCTTGCATGCGGTTCAAAAAAAATGCATGTCTATTTTGGTAGGTCGAAGCAAACAAAAATGGGGAGAAGCCAACTTTAGGGCATGCATCAAGCCGGCAATTTTTCTAAAATCACACTACAGACAAGATCAGATGATCAATAGTTCTCCGGCTTGCACGAATCAGAAATTATAGGCTACGCGTGCTCGAACCGACGGCGAGATTTCATCTTTAATATTGCCTTTCCATTGCAAAATTGATGACGTCTGCTCACTGTTTTAGCTCAAGGGCGTGTGTGCGACGATAATGGCATTTTTTTTAAAAGAAAATAGGTGGCTGAAAGTTTAGTTTTCGTCAATGGCGTGTTCGAATCTCGTTCACGGCCATCTCATGCAAATTAAAGTCCGTGACGCTAGCAATTCCACCGGTAGTCATGAGGACGCGCGACGAGAAGTCCCTGAAACATAACACACAGTGATGGACAAGACAAGTAGCGAACCTTAGCCGTGAAATGAAAGCGTAAAATTGTTTACGAACAGCTACTCGATAAGGCTTCATTAAGGCGATGCTGAGGACGCAGGTGACGGGGGTATGAAATGTCGTCAACGCGATCACATAATTCATCAATTCTAGACAGCTTTTTATGTGGTCAGCAGTTTTTACCGTAATTGCGAGCCGGTTTAAACACTGTTGCATAAAGAAGCATCGTGCCCTGCGGAATTAAAAAGACAAATGGAGCTGAGACCTAAAATATATAAAAAATCCTGCTGATAATGCTATGTTACAAGCACAACGAATCCCCTTAGAGCCGAGCGACGCAGGCGCTCCGTTGAATCGCTAACGACCTGATGTCTCAAGCTGACACGCAAAATATAAATTGTTAGTAAGCTTAGGACCGCCACCAACTAAAAGATTGTTTTAATACAATATCACTAGATCCGACTTACGGCCGACGCTACGAAAAACAGAGTGGAAAAGGCAATTTTAAACGGTTCAAAATCGGGTTTCATGTAAGCGTGTAGGGCAAAAAAACCGCTGCCAGACTGCAGCAATGGCAGCGCTAGCGGATAGAACTGATCGGGGAAAAACTGCGTCATTACTCGAACTTGCACACCTTATTCACAAAATCTTCCAGCATTTCCTCGTTTGGACTTGAAAAGTAGAAAAATACACCCATTGTAATCGGCACGCCACAATTGCAACTGATAATAATTCCGACAAAAAGACGCGGATGCTTCTTCCGAAGCGCGTTTTCGCCGAGAATGTACTGAATCCAATATTTTGGCTGAAAAGTCCAACAAACTTGGCAGCGGAAGAAAAATAGAGATGTTGTCGTGGTGATCAAGAAGCAAACGAAAGCAATTAAAATGGCCTATGAAGACGTTTTGTTTGATAAATTTTACTAGCACACCGACCATTTGAATTCTAGCTTCGAGATGGAAGACGCTGGTTAGGATGCCGGTTGGCTGAAAGGCAATTAGCGGGGTCCATATAACAAGCCCCGAAATGCTGAACATGTGAAAGCCGTAGAGAAACGAAGCTGTCTAAAACGCTTCAGCAAAGTCAACAGAAACCTCACCAAATACGCGAGAATAAACCTGCTATGCGACCGAAGCTCGGACGGTGTTGTACGGAGAATTGTGAGTAAAGTGAAACCAAAAATAAACACGGTAATGATGGACATCACAGTAGTAAAAACGACGAGATGGACAGGCCGACGGTATTCAAAATCAAAATTTTCCCGGCGCAGACCGAAATCTTCCGGATTCCGATAGCAATACGGGGGCGTGCAGTTCATACCACGTAGGGGGAACAACTGCCTCAGCGAACTGCTAAAACGTGCAACTAACGCCGTTTTTCTACACTGCGAAAAATTTTTAAAGAAGGGTTGCAAGCACTTAATAAGACGTCCCATGGCAGAAATGGCAGAAATATTGTAGCTTGGGACATAGTCAGTGAGTACTACGTTATCAACGGAAGCTGTTCTCCTCCTGTTACACCGGAGGATAGAAAGGCGAAATTTGGGCGCTTTGGCTGCTAGCAGGGATACATTTTTTTTCATTGTCAGCGGAATGTCGCCAAATGTTGCTTGACGCACCACGTTTCCCACCCAGGTCGGCGCACTTGCACTCCGAAACAAGATGAATATCATCCGGATCTCGAATAAGCGGATGCGCGGACGTTTGTTCTATGCCGCGCGGCGCGAAGCGCCGCGCCAAGTTTGGTTTGCCCACGGGCTCGGCACTTTTTCCAAGTCTACTTTTGTTCGTCTATTATAGCCCCACGATATGGAGAAGTAAACGTAATAACGACTAGTGAAGCCATTGGTGAATGCATAGAGGTGACCATTATCATCCGGTGGTTCGCATCTAAAGGTGGTCCAACTTTGCATGAAATGAATTTGTTTGTCTGATTTATTAGCACTAGATCAAGAAAAGAAGAGGAGCATTCTGCCAAATAAATTGCGCATGCATTTCACAATCGCACAGCGCCAAGTCCGACAAAATACACTTCTTTATTCATTTTCAACAGTTCGGCAAGGATTAGCGTACTGTTATGCTAGAGGCAAGCAAGTAGTACAAGACCCTTATGTCAATGCTTACTGCTTAGAAATCCACTGATCTAAAGTCTGAATGATCCTTTGCTTGGCTGCCTTTAACGATGAGGGATCCGTGTCTTTGGGAGTGTACGAACAGGCGCATGTCGTGCTGTCTGCAAAGTACGATGGCTACCGTTAGTCACGTTTCCTGTACCAGGCGCCCAAATGGCTAAATTGGAGGAATTAGTGCTGTTCTGAGGAAGAATAGACACGCCGTACCATGGGTCGTAGCCGCCGTTGGTGAAAATCACCTTGGAAGACTAAACGAAGATAACAGGGAGGAAGAGGGCAACCTTTGGGCTAAGTCCTTCAAAATAACTGTTGGTTTCATTGATTCCGTCTTGGATGAACTCTGGAGTGAACTCTTCGCCGAAAACATCTTTGCACAAGTTCAGGTGATATCTGTAGACGACTTGAAAAACCACGATCACATACTCTAGAGAAAGGATTCGGCCCCAAAAGTCCTCGGTTGTGTCGGTGGTCTTGAAAAATCCGAAAGCAGTGCATATTTGGAAGAGCCAGACCCGAGCTGAAAGCTCAATGTGCAATTTTGAAACCAAACCATTGCCTTCCGGTCCATACTCAACTTCTCGTCTAGTTGCAACTAAGCCGTCGTAGTTGGCATCCGTGCACGGTGCACCATTCAACTCGTTGAAATGATCGTTCACCTAAATCCGTTTCGTTTCGATGCACGGTCTATTGCAAACGTTTTTCATTCGTGTGAGTAGTGGAACATTTTGGTCTGTGTGGTAAGCGCAAATGTCCGAGGTGAGGTTTCGTGCAACACCTAGAGATGAAGTTTGAAATCAGTCCTTACTTTGTGCAACGTTCATATAAGGTGCGAGGAGCTGGCTATAGAGGACAAGGATGTCATTATCCGTCTTCAGTGGAAAGCATAAACTGTAGATTCGAATCAAAGCCACTCAACGAACTTGAAAATGGTTCGCAGGCTTTCACGGCCAGATCCACTTTGAGTTAAGTCGACGACGTTCTTAAAGCCTTGACTGATGCTCGAGGCGCAAGCTTGACTTGTCTTTTTCAGATCATTGCGAACAACCTCCAAGTAGCCTAAACTTATAGCATGCATGATGCCGTGTACTGAATCAAACCCGGAAAGTTTAGTTGTGCGAGAACAAGCGCCGAATTGGCCACGGCCATTTGAACTATATTGTTGTGCTTGAGACGTGCAAACGACGCCAGAGACCCTGTTCAAGTTCAAGCTTCGTGGTGATCCTCACCAGCATAACCACAACCAAACAGAACCCACGTCGGCGCATCGTCAGGAAAGAATCGTGCGTTCATTCGTTCAATAAACTGGGCAATATCTCGGATCACTTGGACGGTGGAGAGATACTTGGTGAGATATTCTGTTGAGAGGTCCCTGAATTCACGTTTTGTCCAAACTTTCTACGCTCACGGAGTCGGCTGACTGTTACCGTAGAAGCGATGCTCTAAGGCGAAGACCCAGGCGCCTTGCTTTTGAGCGATTTCCATGTGTAGAAGGCCGTTATTTTCTCGAATGCGGCCTTCAAGCGCCCTTTGTTTTTGCCTTTTTCGCTTACTTCCGGAAAAGTTTTGACTCCCTCCAATTAGAAGGAACGCTGGACCACCTTTTCGATAGAAGACATCATTGGTGAAAAATCGCTAAAGGTCGGTTATTACATTTGCCAGTGGCTGAAGAAACCTGCGGCCAAGTCGTGTTGTCACTTGCATTAAGGTGATCGAGACGCTGAGTAATATTTCCAACTTTCAGTTCCTGAATCAAGTTGATGGCCTCATCGCTTGGATCTAGCTCGTCGTCTAGCCGCGGAACGTCACCAAAACGAGATGGCGTTTCTGACGGCAACGAAGGAAGCGCCAGCAGTGATAAAGCGGCCAAGGCTACAATGGAGCTGGTTAGAACGATGCGAGACTTGCCAATGCGACGGAAGACCATTGCGTTGAAACAAAAGAGAAGATTTTCCGCGATACTGAAACGCAAGATAAGAATCACGTGCGCAGCTTAAAAGGAATTCCGGAGAAGCGTCGCGAAAAGAGCTCAAGCCGAAATATGGCTCAGGAATGGTACGAGATGCTTATCACAGCGTTTCATGAAGTGAAGTGTGATGCCAGCGGGCAGTACTTGTGTACCCAAGTTCTCAATCGCCTCCGCTTCTGATGATGCTGACATTTCTAATGACCACAGTCTGCCTCTCGCTTGTTGACAAGCAAATTGTGCACTGTATCCGTCTTGCTCAATTTTTAATGGTCTTGATGTTGGGCAGCAAAAGCGTTGATCCCCATGTGCGTCAGACGTAGCAAGAGCCAGGAGATCACTCTGCTTTAGTTCACTTCCTCGGAGAAATAAGCCTTTGAAGTAAGGTTACAGTCGAAATTTGCGAAAGGAAACGTTTATTGCACAATCGAATGCACCAGGGAGGCGAAGGAGCGGCTCTTCAGACCACAATCGAACGACCGGGGCAGGGGCAGTACTGGGCGTCGCTTCCAGGCTCTCCGGGCTTGCCTGATCCACCAGGCTGTCCCTGGCCTCCGGCGCGTCCCGGCTGTCCGGCCGGTCCCGCTGGTCCAGCGGGTCCGTCGGTGCCGGGGCCTCCTGGAGCTCCCGACGGTCCAGCTGGACCAGCAGGTCCAGGGAAGCCGGAGTTTCCGGGGGCTCCAGCAGGTCCGGGCGTTCCACGAGTTCCGTTGCGTCCGGGTCCTCCGGGCTGTCCAGCATTTCCTGGCTGCCCAGGAGAACCAGCGTCACCAAACGGTCCCTGCTCTCCGGGGCGACCAGGCTGTCCAGGTGCTCCTGAGCCTCCGGGGATTCCGTCAGGTCCAGGCTGTCCGGGAGCTCCGGACGGTCCTTGGGGTCCAGCTGGTCCAGCGGGACAACGAATGCACGAGGTGTCGATTGGGGCGCAGGACTCGCGGGTCGCCGTTCCGGAAGGCCCATCATTTCCAGCGGGTCCGGGCTGACCATTGTTTCCAGGCTGACCTGAATGGCTCTTATGAGCGTTCAACGGATTGGCAAACCTGGAGGTCCGGGTGGTCCAGCGGGTCCGGGAGGGCAGGTGACGCGGGTGACTTCGCACTGGCACCAGTCGGGGAGGCCGTCGGAGTTGCGCTTCTTGGTCGAGGCGGCGCCGTGCTTCTTGTGCTTGCGGGCACGACGCTTCTCACGGAAGATCGACGAGAAGGGGTTCTCCTGGGCGAGCGACGGCGGCGAGACCAGCGACTGCACGCTCATCATCTCCGACCAGGCGGCATCGGTTTCGACACGGAAGGTCTGAAAGGCTGAAGTCGACCTAAAGGAAGCAAACCTTGACGCTGTCGACGACCTGGTCATGGACAGCGTTGATGGTTGAGTACAGCGAGGGCACGACGAAGAGTACAGTCACAACAGCGACCAGAGAGGCCAAAGAGGCGATGCCGACCAGAAGCTTCTCCTCGAACATCTTCTCGCTGCTTCTCCTTGAATGGACGAGCACTGGATGCATAGCCGACCCACTGAGGGCGTTATATAGAATCTCGGTCCTCGTTCAGTTTTCTCGTCTCGCTTCTAGGGTACGGAACTACAGGCGTTGGGGATGAAGCATAAAAAGTATCTCGACGTGTTCGCCGTTCGGGTTTCCTCGAATTCATAAGCCAGCCCCCCAGTGGCCCTCGTGAACAGAAATCGAATTGCAGGGGCGCCTTTCGATTTCAAGACGAACTCGAAGCAGCCGGCTTTCAGTTTTTATTTCCTTTTTGAGGAGCAGGTATAGTGGTTGTCTGGGCCCCGCTTTTGGTCAACGATTTCCTGAAAGCTTCTTTTCCTATGACGCACTTGACGGGTTTCCGTTAGCTTTATATTGTTCCCCCTTTCCTTGTTTGAACGTCACGTGGATTAAAAGTGAAAGTCGATGGGGCGAGATGATACGACGTGGGGGCGCGGAGAGGGGGAGGGCGTCGCCTTCGGGAACGTGCGGGGGGGGGGGGGGACCGGCCAGCGGACAGCGGGCGAAAAATGAGTGCGCGCACACGTTTTTCTCCCCTTCGAAAGGGCTGCGTCCGTTGAAAACGAGAAAAAAGTCGCAAGGGAGACATGGAGACGACCGACGGGGTCGACGTCCAACCCGCAGGCGATCAGCAGCCCGTCGTCAGACGTCTTTATTCCGTCGAGAGAAGGCCCATCCAGGTGGATATAAAAGCTCGTGACACAGGGTCATCGGAAGCGCTCGCTCCCACCTCGACGGAAGAATGTTCGAGGAGAAGCTCCTCGTCGGCATCGCCTCCGTCGCTTCGCTGGTCGCTCTGACGACCGTCCTCATCGTCGTGCCCTCCCTCTACACGACCATCAACGAGGTTCATGACCACGTCGTCGGCAGTGTCGAGGTAATTTGCTTTTCATTCTTCATTAACTTTTCAGTTGTTCCGTGTCGAGACCGATGCCGCCTGGACGCAAGTAATGGACGTGCAGACCCGCGTTGCGCCGCCCTCACGCTATGAGACTCCCTTTGACTCGATTTTCCGTGACAAGCGCCGCGCGCACAGGAGGAGAAAGTCCAAGAAGGGAAAGGCGGCGGCGAAGGCAGCCAAGACTGTTCGTCGTCAGTCCAACGGCTTGCCCGAGTGGTGCCAGTGCGACGTCTCTCAACCGACTTGCCCGCCTGGACCCGCTGGTCCGCCTGGTCCTGCCGGAGAACCCGGAACTCCTGGGGCGCCTGGACTTCCCGGATCTGATGGCCCCACTGGATCGGCCACTCGTGATGCTTGCCCCCAGGTCGACACCTCGTGCATTCGCTGCCCTGCTGGACCCGCTGGACCTGTTGGACCTGCCGGACAACCAGGACAACCCGGAAATCCAGGAGCTCCTGGCTCGCCTGGAATCCCTGGAGCACCTGGACTGCCGGGTGGAGAAGGACCCTCCGGAGACGCCGGTCTGTCGGGAATGTCTGGAGTCAATGGAATGCCTGGCCCTGCTGGACGCCCAGGAACTCGTGGAAGCCCGGGACCGGCCGGTCAGCCGGGTCAACCAGGATTCGCGGGACCGGCCGGCCCTCCAGGACCCGGTGGCGCTCCTGGTGGCCCCGGAAACGATGGAGCCGCAGGCCCCGAGGGACCGGCTGGACAGCCAGGCCGTCCAGGAGGCCAGGGACAACCTGGAGGACACGGCCAGCCTGGAGGACCCGGCTTCGACGGCGAGTACTGCCCCTGTCCTCCTCGCTCGGTTGTCTCTTGAGAAGATACCCTCTGTCTGGAGACAATAAAGTATTAATGCCAAGAGTGTGGAGGTGTTGAATGGATGGTCCTGCTTCATGAGGGTCAACTATTGAAGCACGACGCCCAATAACCATTGACCTCGGTGTCAGATTTCTTTCTCTTCACTTCTCTCCTATGTACCTTAAAGACGTTTTCAGCTAGCGGAATGAAATTCCTCTTCCGCGTCCTCCAAGACTTGGTCGTTCACGTCTTTCAGTTCTCTTACGAATAGAATTAGCAGCAGACAGAGTGTAAATTAAGCAGAAGTTTCTGGTTTGCCGGCATTCGCGCCCAATAAACACGGCTGGATCATATGCACCTCTGAGTGCTAAAACGACTCTCAATCAGCATAAAACTCGAGAATGGGCAACTTGAGTTCATTCGAGGTTACCGTCCTCTTCCCGTTTACTCGTGCTCTCCTGCTCCGCTTCTGAAAGAAAAGAAGTCATGGCCGACGTCGCCTCCTCCTCCGCCGCCGCTGCTCCTGCCGCCGTCTCCGACGAGAAGACCATCTCCCTGAAGACGAACGATGACCGTGTCTTCGCTTTGCCTCGCAAAGTCATCGCCGTCTCAGGAACCATCAACACCATGCTCCGAGTGAGCTTTGTTAATGTTTACTAGAGTTTTTTAGGACCTGGGCGTGGATGAAGATTCGGACTTCTCCTCCGAGATCCCGCTGCCAAACGTGAGCGGTCCTATCTTCGAGAAGATCGAGGAATGGTGCCGTCAGCATAAGGACGATGCGCCCTATGTGCACATTGACCCGCGCGAGCAGCGCACCGACGACATCCCGCCGTGGGATCAAGACTTCCTCAAAGTTGAACAGTCGATTCTCTTTGAAATTATTCTGGTTTGTTCACTTCTCGTTTACGCTCTGATTATCTGTGCCCAAAAAAGGAACGACAGCATTTAGGCGGCCAACTATCTTGACATCAAGCCACTCCTGAACACCTGCTGCAAAACCGTCGCCAACATGATCAAGGTAGGGAAGAATTGAAAGATTTTAAGACAGTTTATTGTTCAGGGCAAGTCGGTTGAAGAGATCCGCGCCACGTTCAACATCGAGAATGACTTCACGCCCGAGGAAGAAGAGCAGATCCGCCGAGAGAACGCCTGGTGCGAGGACTGAATTCCTGTGCACATTTCATGCAGTAAATTGTTTTCGTTTTGTGTGCTTGCGAATAAAAGAAAATGCTTGTGTGTGGTCCCTGAGTGAATTCTTGAAATAATTAGAAGTAATATATTGACCGAACTCATAAAATCAAGGGGAACAAAGGTCAAAAGGAAAATCAAAATCACTACCCGCCGGGCGAGTCGATCTTCCACACTTGCATACGTTTCAGCCGGCCTTCGTCGAGCCGCTTCCTTGACTCCCTTGGCTTGTAGATGTCGACGACGAGAGTCTGAAAGCGTCTTTTTTTTCTTTTGCTTTCTCTGCGATGCTCCCTCTCTTCCAGCAGCGATGTGCTTTTGCACGAGACGCTCTAGGGGTCACGGTCAGAAGGTCAGGCACTCAAGGATGCCCACTAGAAAAAAACAGCCTTTAAGACTCTCGTCGTCGACATCTACAAGCCAAGGGAGTCAAGGAAGAGGCGAGACGAAGACCGGCTGAAACGTATACAAATGTGGAAGATCGACTCGCCGGCGGGTGGTGCGCTTTTGCGCCATTAGCATTGAGCCAAAATTGCTCTTTTACCCTTTTTCGCTGACTGACGATTTGCTCAAATGAGCCAAAAAAGTACGCTTTTGCACTTTTGCGCCGAGATCTGGGACAGACCCAATAATGAGAGCAAAGACTGTCGATGGCGGCGAGAGGAAATGACGGAGAGTGAGAGGTGGAGAAGAGGCGGTCGAGCGTAGATAGCGCGCGCAGTGAGACGAGAACCCGTTCGAAACTGCTCACGCAGAATTTTGGAGACAATCTTCATCATTTTTCGAGATGAGTTCAAAGACTGCGTTACTTTGCCGATGCGACGACCCTGCGCCCGTCCCACATTGCTTGGCGTTATTGTAGTGTCTGTGAACACTGTGTTTGTGCTTATGCATACTTTAGTTTCTCCAGCTAAACGCGTACTGATGTGAGAGGTCGTGTGTCTGCGGAGCACTCATTGGGGACACTGAAAGTTGTTGATTGTTGGGACAAGGTTCCACCCGTTGATAAGACCCGCGTGGCTAAGGCGAGTGAACTGTGAAGATGCACGCATATTAAGCGAAGCAGGTGGAGCGAATAAGCGATGTGGGACATCCGCTTTAGTGTTTACTGAAAATGAGCGATAAGATATGTATCATACATATTTACAACCAGTTCCAATCGAAGAGACACATCTACCGATCTAGCGAGAGCCGTTGAATTTCAAGCAAGCAAATGAGGACTCAGGGAAGAGGAAAGTGTGAAATGAGCCAAAGAGAGTCGAATCAAGAAGACTTATGCAGGTGTTCCTGGTGGACCCGTCGTCGTTTCCGGCAATGTTTGTAGTCACAAGTGGTCGATGGCCAGTATCGGACAAGGTAGTCGTTGCCTTCACCTCCTCAATCGCGCGCGCGAAACGCGAATTAAAATATCTTCTGACAGCCAGCGTCTCTCGTTCTTCTGGCGAGCCCCTCGGGCCTTTGATTCCCCAAAGGACAAGGGGCCAAAATCATTTGCAGGCCTAGCAGTTGGTTTGCATTCTATTCGCAGCTGTTGCTTGTGGGACTTGGCAAACATTTTACCGTCTGACTTGGAGTTCTCCCTTCAAGAGAATAGCGAATTGGAACAAGCATTATGCAAGAAAGATAGAGAGCTTGTTCAACAAGAAGAACAAGAGAAGCTGAACGAGAGACTATCCTTGGCGTTTTAATTCGCTCTTTTATCAAAGCTGAAAAGAGCAGAAAAGACGTTGATGTTAAGGTCTCCTGGTCGCGGTTTGTCTTTTTCCTGTTCGCCCCTTTCCGTCTCGGGCTTCCGAATTCATCTCCGGTTACGAGTCGGCCTATTTCGACGCCGATCTCACACTCATTTGTCACTGAATCTCTGACGACAATGATGGCTTTCGCGCTCCTCTTCCTTCTTCCTTCCGTCATCCTTCAGCTTGAGGCTTGTATTCCGTCGAATCCGACGGAGCCCCTAATCATGTCGATCGTGCAGTCGACTTCAATCGTTCCTATCACTACTTCTTCAATAATGACCAGCCCGACACCTTCAACAACGTCAAGTCTTACAAGCATGACTTCCAACACGTTGCTAACTACGTCAACTTCTACTTTCGCAAGCACAACGACGCCAACCACCTCTACTTCAACTTCCGAGAGCACAACAACGCCAACAACCACAACCACAACGTCAACTTCCGAGAGCACAACAACGACGCCAACCACCTCTACTTCAACTTCCGAGAGCACAGCAACGACACCAACAACCACAACTTCCGAGAGCACAACAACGACGGCAACCACCACTACTTCAACTTCCGAGAGCACAACAACGACACCAACAACCACAACTTCAACTTCCGAGAGCACATCAACGACGCCAACCACCACTACTTCAACTTCCGAGAGCACAACAACGACGTCAACCACCGCTACATCAACTTCCGAGAGCACATCAACTTCCGAGAGCACAACAACGACGCCAACCACCACTACTTCAACTCCCGAGAGCACAACAACGACGCCAACCACTACTACTTCAACTTCCGAGAGCACCACAACGACGCCAACCACGACAAGTACGACTACTACGCCAACAACAACGAGCACTTCGACGAGTACCACAACAACGCCAACAACAACAAGCACCACAACGACGCCAACCACGACAAGTACGACTACTACGCCAACAACAACGAGCACTTCGACGAGCACTACAACGACGCCAACAACAACGAGCACTTCGACGAGCACCACAACGACGCCAACAACGACGAGCACTTCGACGAGCACCACAACGACGCCAACAACAACATCTAGTATGTTTTACGGTGGCGTTCTGTTTGCTTTGATGCAGTTTCTGTTATTACAGAAAGTATCGTTATTAGGCAAACCCCCGAATGAAAATATAAATAGTCACGTGACATTTTGTTAAGCTTCGACTAGCACGAGCACCTCGACGAGCACGACAACGACAACTACCCGATGGACGTGTCCCACCGGGTGGCAGCTTCACGAGAACGGACGTGGTGTTCAAAGCTGCTACGTGGTGCAATCAAATATTTCTCTTGTCTGAATGAAGCCGAACAATTTTCAGCGTGTCTCCGGCCCTCTGAACTCGTGTGGAATGCCCTTCGGTTGCGAGGGCTTCACAGCGGGCTGCAATGGAGCGCGGGCTGCATGCCAGGCACTCGGCGCTGAACTCGTTAGCATCTTCAGCTCTGACGACAACGATTTGGTCTACGGTACACTGACACTGTGGCCATCATGCCCTTTTCAGCGCTTTCTATTCCGAGCGGCACAACACCATTGACACCTCTTCCTGGCTTTGTTGCTTCCCAGACCCAGCAAACATGCATAGGCTTGCGCGATTCAACTGGTCTTGGGACGGATGTCGCGACTGACTACCTCTGGCCGGACAACACTCAAGCTTCTCCGTACGACTTCTGGGGGCCCAATGATCCCAACGTGGGCGTGAGTTCATTAGCACAATCTCAGTGAAACTAATCACGCAATGTAGACCGTTCCCATGCACCCCGAGGTCTGCGTGGCGATGATCACTAGCGTGCAAACCCCGCACGAAGAGTGGCAGAACCTTCCATGCGATTTGGTAAGCGTCATTTTCTTCCTGAAATCCGGGTTTATTAACTGATGAATAAAGTCGCGTTTGCAGCCGGAGCGAAACGGTATATGCATGCAAGACGCCACGTTCTCTTGAAGATCAAACTTGGCAGTTACTCCGCAGTTCTTTCCATCAAAGTGTTTGTTGGCTCTTTTGTAGGTACAACCAGGGGTGTTAAGCGGGCCGGGCCGGCCCGGGCCGGGCC
>JAQIXL010001839.1:0-15579 GCA_034700245.1 Poikilolaimus oxycercus | reverse complement strand
TTTAGCCTCATTTTCGATGTTTCTGCCCTGTGGTCTATTTTGCAAACTTGTTCAGCTCAAAATTCTGCACATGATAGTATATTCAACTCGGAGACGATTTTCTGAGGCCAGTGTCCCTTTAAGAACGGAAAATACTCCATCTTTAGCGGTTCAAGCGTGGACTCCTCTCATTGTCGAGGGGCGGTGAGGAAGCCATTGGCGCAGCGATCATCGTCCTTGCCCTCGCCGGCTTTCTTCTCATCTTCTTCTGCTGGTTCATGTGGCCCACCAAGGGCCAGCGTCCCGTGGTCGACTCTTCAGAGCTCACCGACGGAGCCAAAAAGACACTCTTTGGCTGGATTAGAAGAAGTGCAGCGTGATTCGTCGCACGCATATCAGCATTTTCACAATGGTTATTTGAGGCTGTACAAAACTGCTACTCTCCTTTTGTGAATGTCTTTCAGATGTTTTCAATCCTGAATAAACGCACAACTATCCCAAAAGAGTTCTGAAAAGCTTTCCTGTGAGGTTATTTTTGAGTCTCTCACGAGGGAGGAGCTCAGTCGAAGAGGAAACAAACGTGTTGCGACGTCACTCGAAGGAAGAAAAAGCAGCTTCGGGGAGTGCAAGCGAACTGCTTCTTATTGATCTTTCAGCGGGGCGGCGGCTCTTTCGAAAGAAGCGTGTGTCGGCTACTCTCGGGCAATTTTTAGACGCCTCTGCGTCATTGGCGTCGTTTCCGTCGCGATTTCTGAGTTGTTCGCTTTGAAAAATGTGTTTTCCCGGGCATAAAAGACGAAATTTTGTTATCTTTCAGTCTGTTTCGTGTCATGAAATGCATGATCCTAGTCTGACAAAGCTCACTGCCATTTGTACGTTTGTTCTTCTTTGCGCCCAAAGAGGATTGGCGCACAGTTTTGAAGAAGACAACGAAATCAAAGGGGTAAGTTGTTACTTCATCAAATTAAATTTTCTGTGGTTTAGAGATTCAAACGGTCGTTCATTCCCAGCAATCGCGACGAGGCCGTTGGCTCGGCGATTATTCTACTTACCTTGGCTGTCTTCCTAGCTGTGTTTATGTGCTGGTTCATGTGGCCGACGAAGGGTCAACGTCCTGCCGTCATCTCTGATGATCTCACTGGAGGACCAAAACAGACACTTTTGGGTTGGCTCATCAAACGACCGCAATGATTTGGTTTCATTGGACTGCATTCCTGCTCCAATACTGCTTTTATTTCGCTCAAAACTCCTAAACATAAGGACAGATCTCGCCCTGTATTTTTTTGGTTTCAACAACAAACTACATATTCTTCTCTCCTTGCACTTTTCTGGTAAACACATAATCGCAAATTGAAGCAATAATTATTTTCTTATGCTTGCAATGACTTGAGCATTTGAAGTTGACTGGATTCCCGACTACACCGTCACTCATCCAGATGTACTGAATTCAGATGTTTAACAGAAGATGAACGCGCTAAATGTGACAGAAGGCAGCTAAGACAGCAGCTTGAAGAGATCTCTATAGCCGCGTCTAGCAATTGAGGTGTCATTTGACCCCAAACATACTGTTGTTGTCAGTGAGCATTTCAAAAACGAAACGTGAATATGCTTGAGTTTTTTCATAACGGCATAATTTACCAATGGTTCGATTGTTTGACCGAGTGAAACTATTGTAATAACATGCTCTATCACAGAAGAAAAACTGTGCCCCACGCATGACAACAGCAGGCTCTGCCTTGCGGGTGCTCTCGCTTCTCTTGCACTCTCTTGCATCGCCAGACATTTTTATGGCTCTCTGGTGACTGACAGGTCGCGCCGAGCTTCCATTGTTGCGCATTATTAGCGGGCTAAGAAATTTTTGTTGTTGTTTTCGGAGTTTTGCTTTCAGGTGCTCCTAAATAGCGCTAATTGCTCCACTGCGTAGATCAAGAATTCAGTGGAAATGTTTCGATCCGAGTACATTTGAGAGAAGCTGAGAGGTAATTACTCTGACACAAGTATGCGTATCCGCTTGTCTGATTGAAACAGATGAGCAGCAGAGCTTGGCAGGTTGGAATATTGAAGAAACTTTACTGATGAGCAGCTTTCAGGCATTTGAATAGTCGATCGATGCGCTGTTAAAACAGCTCAGGGCAGATTCAACATCCCTAAACGGTTTGGTTTAGTCAACAGTGGATGCAATGACGTCGTAATGCCCCACATGGTATATGTTGTTGGGTACTTTTCGCAGCGCGGCCAATACCACCTAGTCGTCCTAACCTCGAAGACAATGTGGAGAGTAAAAAATAAAGTAAGTCTTTCATAAACCCTGCAGAAAATGCCAACTTCTAGTCACTGTTGTGGGTGCGTTTATGAACCATAACAATAATAGGAACCACATTGACAATACCGGCTAAGGACAATAAACACATTTCTTTTTCTCGCGTTAGTAACTCAACAAAATATATTCACCGAAAGACTCGGTTGCATTGGGAACGATAAAAACGATCGAACTCGAAGACGTTCATTGACGCATTTGCCGAAGTTGCGTCACACGCTGCTTTTTCAACGTTTATCTTGCGGGTTGAGCGAAAAGTCTGAGAACGTGGGAGGCTCGCAGCCCCAAACAAGAAAACAGTCAGATGACACGGGGGGGGGGGGGAAGAGTCGAGGAGAGAAAAGAGAGAAACGACGAAGTGAGTAATCAAGCCTTACGTCGTCCGTTTACAACACTTGTTAGCGAAGAGAAGAAGTCTCAGCCAGGGGCGAATCCAGAAAGCCGTTCGTGGCGTGGCGCTTCAAGATGATCGGCCAGTAGAAGTAGCTGGAGTTGGAGACGAGCTTGGTATTCACATTTGGAGTGCAGATATCATAGGTGAAGTCGACTGTCACGATAAAGGGGCCGCGCGCAGACGTTCTGTAGAGAATGAGAGCTGCGGTCAAAGCTGATCTGGCGATCCCTTGGTTGACGAAGTTAAGGTCCTGAGGTCCTTCGTAGTGGGCATGAATAATCTGCGCGAGCTCAGAAATATTAAGGTCTTCCTGGAAGAGCTACGGTCGACGGGTTCCATTGGAATAGCACCAAAGGAGATGAAGCCGGCGAGTTGAGTCGAACGAACCTAAGCACTCCATGGATTGTGGCGGGAGCAGTGGAGAAGACGACGCAGCAGTAAGTGGAACTGTTGGGCCGGTCACAGTGGTAAGTGAACTCGGTCGACGATGTCGAGGCAGTGTGGCTAGTGGAAGGACCGTCTGGGGAAGCCGTGACTGCTCTGGAGTCAGAGGAGGTGATGCTCAGATGAAGACCGGTGAAGGAAGGGTGCCGGTCGAATGCCGAATAATGTTGACTCACACCTTGAATGGAAACATAGACTCAGCAAAATTTCGGCGATGTGCTATCAAAAAACACACTCCTGATTTGAGAGACACGGACCATGAGTACCCGAAACAAAACGCTTGTCAGGATAAGAACCAGTGAATCGGGGGGGGGGATGCAGCAGTGAAGAGAGTCCTGTGAAGCAGCCGGGGGAAAAGAAATGTGAAGAGACGCAGGGTGTTCAAATCGTAATCACACCTTGCCGCTCGCAAAACGAGGACTTGAATGCCTTCTAAGCGTTACCAAAGATGCATGTGATTTCATGTGACAAACAACAGAGACTTTTTCAAAAATCTGTATTGCTTTCTTCTCTTTCTCTTTGGAATCTGGGAGGAGGAAAATCGGAGGCTCAGGGCTGGGCCTCGACGGCGGCGCCGAGGAACTCGAGGGCGAGCTGCGGGCGTCCGGCGGTGAAGGTCTTCCAGTCAGCGCGTCCCGTCACCTCGCGGTGCTTGCGGATGAAGAAGCGCTTCGCCTCCTGGACAGCTCCGTGCGATATTTATGTCTCACCTCCTTGAGCTCGCCGACGTTGCACATCTCGGCGACGAGGAGCGTGTTGACGAGGCTCTCGGCCGTGATGCCCTTTATCAGGTGGCGCATGCAGACGGCTCGGAGTAGGTCCATCTGCCCCTTTTCTTGTTGAAATTCTCCAAACCTGGTACTTGTCTCCGAAGCGGAGCATCTCGCCCGCCTCCGTCGACAGGGCTTCCATCTCTCCTTTGTAGATGAAGGCGAGTGCGGCGTTGACCTTATGTTTCCTTATAGTGAGTCGCCTCAAACCGTGGAGGCCTTGAAGTCGAGGATCTTGACGACGCCGGTCTCGGCCTCGACGCTCGGACTGCCGAACATCGCCTCGTAGACGGGCGAGTGAGCGGCCAGCACGCAACGATGGGCCTTCAGCTTTTGTCCTCCCACCTGAAAATTGTCTTCTTGAAGGATGTGCTGAACCTCGAGCGTGCAGTCGCTGAGGACGGCCTCGTCGAAGAGGCGGCGTCCAAAGAGGGCGAGGAGGTCCTTGGAGCGGATGCGAGAGGACTCGGCGGGTGCCCCACTCAACGTCTCCGTGCACTCCGTGTAGCGGATCCAGCAGTCAACGCTCAGGTTGCAGACGTCGCATTTCTCTTCGAGGCGACCAGCCATCTCGAACTGAAACGAGAATGAAATTCAATTGAGGCTTTCAGACATTCCAAAGCATTCAGAGATTTTGGCATGCCAAATCTCTGAGGTGGCACCTTCTCAATCTAATTCGAACCTCTTTCTCAAGGGTCTCGAAGTTGCGGGCTTCTCCCCTGAAGTGGACGAGCGTTCCGCTCGCGTGCTTGTAGCACTGGTTGGACACGAGCATTAATTTTATGTCGTATTCAATGTTCAATCGCTTCTGAAATTCACTTCCTTCTTTTCAGACAGGACAAGACGAATTTGAATTCTTCGAATTTTGTTCAGCAGTCTGGCTCGTATTCACAGTTCAGCATTTTTTCTCTCTTGTCTCTTCTGCAGCCACCTCGGAGCGATGGAGGAGGCGGATCTTGGAGTTGCCGGTTCGGTCGTCCTTCTTTGCGCCATTCGGGTAGAAGACGACGCGGAAGCGCGTCGAGGCGTCCACAAGATCCTCTCGGAGGAGCGCCGTGCCGGGCAGCACCAGTGGGGCCACTCGGCAGTACTGCAGTCCAACTTTGTACTTCTCCACGAAGACAAACCCCGATGATGGGCCACGATCCGTTGACCTCACGGGAGGCCATCTTCGTCCTTCCTTCTAAACACCTCAAGGTTAGTGAAGAGGCAGGAACAAAGAGAAGGAAAGAGAAGAGAAAACTTACCGCAAGTGCCGGACGTCGAGTTGCTTCTGCTGGCATCTTGGCATGAAAATGCGGACTATCTTGGAATCGCATCGAAGGATTTGCATCTTCTTATCGTACAAGAAACATTGCCAGAGTTTCGCAAATCTGTTGACAAGCTTCTCGTGTCCTCAATAGACTTCGTCAACGACATGTGATCGCTTCAAGGCAGACACACGGGCGCGGAACCAACTTTTTCTTCTTTTCGTCGAGACGAAAAAAGTAACCGGCATCTGGACGACCCCCGGTCGAACCTTTTCAAGAGTTTCGATCGGCCTCGCTGTCAGCCTTTTTCGACCGCACCCACCCTCTGGATTCGCCTATTTGCCCGCCTTCTCCTCTTTTCTTTGGTTTGATTATCTTCATGTTGTCACTCCAAAACATCTTCGAAAGCGAATCGTGGCTTTGTTCTGATAGAAATCGCGATTTCAACATTTCCGTCTTGTCTTCCGACACACTGACGCTTCTCGTCATCGTTGTAAAAGAAGCCGTGGAGCTTCTTGCGCAAGAACCAGCCCGGGGGTCTCTCAAAATCACGAGCTCGCAACTCAGCGAAGGCACGCGTGTCTCGTTGGGTCGACACTTTTTGCTTTCAGCGATTGTCGCCTCTCTTCCCTCCGTGCCTTGCCTGTTGAATCCTGAATCGGGACTCACGTCAACTATTGAAAAAAATCAGTTTTCATGTTTGCTATTGCTGATTGATAATAAAAGAGCCCATGTCAAAGGTTTTGTGCAGAGTCATCGTCACTTTGCCTAACCGCGACTTCACGGCGCCACGGGCCACCGCGGCGCCACACCCTTTGCTCTCTTCGTTTCCTGTCTTTCCCTCTTTTTATTCACGTTTTGCAGGAGGAAGAGGGAGTCATGACCGCGAAAATCCTCGTTTTATTGGTCGTCGTTATCGGCTGTGCACTTTCCGCTCCTGCTCCAAAGACCAAAATGCCACAGCCGAAGTTTGAAAACGTTGGACAATTCAAAAAGGACCTTACGTCTGAGTTGGACAAACGAAAAAAAGACTGCAAGAAGTTGCAAGAGGCATCGGACGACTTCTCCGCCATGATCCACCACACCTTCATGGCCGTTCAGAACGCAAAGGGTGCTGAATTGAAGAAGCAAAAGTCGATGTGGGAGGCCTATCTCGATGTGAACGACAAGCTCATCGACTATGCCGAGGCTATCAAGTGTGATGTTTTCGGGAAACCGAAGGTCTAAAGACTCGGTGCTTGTTTTGTTATTCGATGTGATCACTGCCGCTATTAACTTTCTCCTTTTTTTACTTTGACACTTGATTGCATGGTATCCGTGCAATTGAACGAAGAATAAAGTCGTGGAAAAGCTTTTGCCACTGTTCTGTTTCGTGGTCTCTTGAAGTGAGGGGTAGAAGTGTCGCCGTGCTGGATATCGAAAGCATAGAAGCGATATTTTGTTGACGAGGCCACAATTGCAGCGACTTTACTGGCTGTTGACGTGTTTCTTGTAGTTCGAAACCTGACTGAAGGTGTGATGAAACAAGGCGACTGGCTCTCGGGCGAAGACGAGGGGGAGAGGTCGCCGACGGCGAGCAGACGCCGCAGGTTTTTGCCGTGGCGGCCGGCTCGACTCAATTAATTTGTGGGTCGTCTATCACCTTCTTCACCCCCCTCGGTGAGGCGGTGTTTCTCTGTTTGCTTGGAGACCTCCTTCTCTTGCTCTCCTTCTCTCTCCTGCAGCGAGCGTATTTCTTCTTCTTCGCCGAGGAGGTGTCCGGGATCTGACGTTGTGATAAAAACTTACCTACCTATTTCTCCCCCAAACTCTGACCGGTCTAGGAACTTAGCGCGAAACCAGCGCTTTTTGCGACAACAATGCCGATCGTCTTTCGAGGGTGGAGCTGTCAATCAAGAGGTCCGCGCCACCTTCCTTGCAACGGCTGCGGCCTCCTCAACTTCCCAAAGTGTATCGTTACTTGTAGGAAGAGAGGGTGAAACGGTTTCAAGTCGTTGAATGACGTGGTTTCATAAGGGGTAAATATGAGTTGAGCCTGAAATGGTCTTTCGAAGATGAAAATGACAAGAGTCGATCTGGTCCGCTTGTTTGTCTTGAATGTTTGTGTCTTGAGAAACGCATCTGATTAGATCGAGATCCAAGAGAATGCCTCCGCGAAAGTCCAGGTATCTTCGAGTGATTTAGCATTGAGTTCAGTACGCATGATTGAAACCGAGAAGAACGAATCGCATTTGCGAGCTGCTTTGAACTCCGATATTCAATCAGCCCTGGAGATGGAACGATGAGAGAAAGAGAGGTTCACCTCAACAGACCACAGTAGCGTTCACATTCAATCCTTTGACATGAAGAGTTGGAGGCGAAACATATTCAGTTTCTGCAAACATTTATTTGACAGTTGACAGCACCACGAACGATGTGCTTCTGCTCAGAACAAACTACACTTGCAGTGTAACGCATTCGTAATCAGCCCAAGGCATGTAACGCTCGAGTAACGGAATATCTAGATTGATCACCAAGCATCAACGAGGTAAGCATCGAGACAGAGACATGGCTTCGAGGTGTAGAGGCGCGCGTTGGCGCGTGCTTTCTCCCGCTTTTTCCTCGTTTGGAACCCGTTTGCCACGGAGACCACTTGAAGCGTTCACAGCTAGCGAGTGCGCCTTGGAAAATGAAACACGACGCAGCCGCCGCACGCATAGTGTCGTCGGTGTGGGTGGAGGAAGAAGAAGAAGAGGAGAAGGAGGAAGAGGAGGACGTCCAAGTGGTGTACCTTCCACGTCCTTGACTCTTCTTCGCTTCCTTCCCTCAACTCTTCCCAGCACTTCAACTGTTTGTGATCCCACTTGAACCACTCTTTCACTCATAAGTCTTTCAATGCTTCACATGTTGGAAGTGCTTCTTATCCCATATGCCCTTTTACTAGGCGCCAATGCCATTCTTTTTGTTCAGGTATGCTTTTTGGCTGAATTAAAATGATGTTCAGCGAAATGAGCATCGAAGCTACGATCAGTTGGATGGACTGTGGTATTTTGTGCGTGAGCCCTCGAACTCGATCGGGTTAGGACTGGAGAATGTGTGGCATCTAAGAAATTTGCGATTGTTTCTGGTAGGTTTCGATGTCACTGGAAGAATTTGGGCATAACAGAAAAAGTTAATTTGTGGTTGCCATAGAGCACTTTTCACTTGAAGCTTATCTCGTCTGGCCATCGAGCAGAGTTTTACCTTTTTAGAACCACACCACCATGCCCGTTCCGTCTGCTTTCAACGATCTAGGCGTCGACGCTGAGCTACGAGATCATACCGGTTGGGTGTGGTACCAGCAAAACCTCTACGTCAATCGAGCACTCTCTTATCGAATGTTTCTGCGCTTCTCCTCCGTCAACTACTACGCTATCGTGGTAGCGAATCTTCTCCGATTTGCCTTTTTCTAAATCGAATCTTTGGGAAGTTCGTCAACGGCCAGGAAGTCGGTCGACATGTTGGCGGGCATTTGCCTTTTGAGTTCGAGGTGACAGCACACATGATGCAAGACGTGAACAACAGGATCACCGTTGCCGTGAACAATACGCTCTCGCATTCGACGATTCCACTGGTTCGGTTTCATTGACGAAGCTTATCGTGGACGCTGATCATGTTGCAATTCTTCGTTGGCAACGAGTCTTTCAGGGAGAGTTCGAGTATGCGCAAGAGACATCGGGTGACCTGGTTCGTTACCCGCCAGGCTTCTTCAGAACAAAACCAAACTTCGATTTCTTCAACTACGCGGGCATTCTGCGGCCTGTGTATCTGTTGAAGAAACCATGGGAGCACATTCACGACATTACTGTACGAGCGGAGGCTGATGGTTGGTGATTTTTACCTTCGGGGTGACCACTCGTGGAATTGGGCAGCTAAACAATCAACGTTTAGAATGCCAGCTGTAACACAGCTATTTTCAGGACAACTCAAATACAACATTCTTGTTAGCGCTGGTCCGGATGTCAAGCTATTCGTCAAGGTGCTGGACGGCGAGCAAATCGTCTACTCAGCCCTTGGAGCCACTCACGAGGGAGTGGTTCCCGATGTGAAGCTGTGGTGGCCACGTGGTATGGGCGAGCCAAAGCTCTACACTCTGGAGGTGAGATATCGATGCTTTCTTTAATCTGTGGCTTAAGGTCGAGCTCATAAAAACTTCCAGCGGCGAAGCTTTGGATGCGTATCGACTGCGGTTCGGGTTCCGTACTGTGACTTGGGATCGCGATCAAATCTTTATCAATGGTCGACCCTTCTACTGCATCGGCTTTGGAATGCACGAAGACGCTGATGTAACGGAAACGTTTCTTCGTGTAGAAACCTCTTCTAGATTCGCGGTCGTGGCTACGATCCGGTGATTATGACCAAGGACTTGAACCTTCTGGAGTGGATGGGAGCCAATTGTTATCGAACCTCACATTATCCGTATGCTGAAGAGAGAGCCTTCGAGGCGGATCGAAGAGGCATCGCTGTCATCACAGAAACCCCAGGTGTTGGTCTCAAGTAAGTTTCAAGTTTTGGAAGGAGAAAGACTTCAGGAAATTCAATGACGATAATCTCAAACTTCATCAACAAATGCTTCGCGAGACGATTGATCGAGATAGGAATCATCCATCAACGATAATGTGGAGTCTTGCGAATGAGCCGAAGAGCGGATTGCCGGAGTCGAGACCTTACTTTCAGTGAGTTCATGGCTTTCTTCAAACTTCATCACTTCTTGCAGCGCTCTCGTCGCTTACGCTCATTCCTTTGACAATTCCAGACCGGCAATCGTCGTCTATGGCGGCAGAGCGCCAGGCGAGATGACTGTGAGTCTTTTTTGAACAGGTAAAGGTGACGTCAGGCTGATCTTGTCGACATTATTGGAGTGAACCTGTACAACGGCTGGTACAATGACATGGGCTACTTGGACACAGTCAACAGGACGCTAGTCTATGATCTCACTCTCTGGAAGAAGACCTTCAACAAACCGGTTATATTTGCCGAATACGGAGCTGATGCCATAATTGGATTGAGCGAGGTGAGCTTCTTCCATGTTGCTAGACAAAGTTTGAAGTTGCCCTCGGTGGACTTTTCGATGCAATACCAGGATGAGATCATTCAGCGGACACACGAAGCCCTCAACGAGCTTCGAAAGAACAAAGTTGTTGCTGGTGAAATGATATGGAATTTCGCTGACTTCATGACGGCTCAGGGTGAGTTCGAGGCGTTATGAGAGTGAAGCCTTCAGGTATCACTCGAGCCGTGGGCAATCACAAAGGAATGTTCACTCGAGATCGAAAACCAAAACCGGCGGCCTATACACTCAAAGAACGATACCTCTCTCTTCTTCGGCAATGAATATGTGTTTCGTAGGGACTAATTACGAAGTAAAGGCACACAAATGCGGTAAATTCCTTGTTGGGTAGGGAAGGCAAAAGAATTGCATCTCGTGGCTGTCTTTATGGCAAATGATTCTTCGTGAGCGCGCCCGTCAAAAAGCCTATTTGAAGCACTCATAAACAGGGGGAAGAAACTTTTATCAGACACCACTAGTCGACATGACGGCTCTTCAGACTCTCTTCTTGTCCATCTTTTCTGTTCTTCCGTCATTCATCAGGGCCGAAAATGTCCCTGCGGTGCTACTTTCAACACGCAACTCAATAAATGCTATGACTTCTTCCCAGCGCGAAAAACCTTTTTCGACGCGCAGCAGACTTGTGAGGAAATGGATGGACAACTGGTTTCGATTCGCAACGGCTTTGAGAATTCGTTGATTGCAGGCGAGTTGTCGGTGCCTCATATTGCTTATAGTTAATCTAGACTTTCTTCAGAAGGAGCTACGGACTCATTTAAAATTTCCAATGAAGACTTTTGGGTAGGCGCTACAGACGTCGATAATCAAGGAGTCTAGACGTGGCTCGACCATTCACCATTGAATTATTCGAACTGGGCAAACGGTCTGACATTGCGGTCTTACAGAACGAACTTCAGGTTACCCGGACGGTCAGGATGGACAAGATTGCATCGCTGTTCAAGCGAGCAGTCTGAAGTGGCGCAGTGTTGATTGTTTTGTTGTCAAACCGTTTGTGTGCGAAATTTCAAGATCCGGCACGCAACCTCTAACATCCGCGCTCACTTGCCCGAGTTCGACGCCTCCGAAACCATATTGTCCTTCCGAATGGACGTATTTTGAGCCAATGCAATCATGCTATCGAGTAATACCTCGATCAATGTGTATAGTCTCTTCAGACCTTGTTTGGCGGAGACTGGACGACGGCCGAGGCAAATTGCCTTTCATTTGGTGCACATTTGACATCGATTCACAGCGATCAAAAGAACGACTTCGTTATTTGTAGATTTAAGCATCCATTTTGTCTAGGTGAAAAATATTTTTAAGCCATTGCTCAAACTGGAATTGCAATGGGTTCGGGTTGGACGTGGATCGGCCTGCACTCTCTGCATCCCGGCCAATGGTCTTGGAGCGACGATACACCGCTGGACTACAACAAATGGTCGCCGAACCATCCAGAAACAACTGTTTGTAGTGCCTCGATTTGAATTCGATTTCAGGCGTTATGCGCTGAACTAATAGCTGACAACTACCCAGGCGGCTTGGATATTACTTACAAATGGTACTCACGCGACTGCGAGTTTCATGATACGCGAAACTACGTCTGTAAGAAAAGGCCAACAATGTAATCAATTCTGCACAATCCTCAACTCTTCAGTAGGATAAAAATGATGCTGCAACAAATACTCAATGTTCGAAGTCTGTCATTTTTCTCTCATTTATGAGTGGGACAAGAGGACTCCGTGATATTGATTTCTCACAATGTCCTCAACGTACACAAAGAAAACACATTTATTCGTGATTTAAAGCAGGGCGGGGAAATAGAGACGCCAGCGGCCGTACCGCACATGCTTAACACAAAACTTTGTCGTTAAGCGTCAACTTACAGCCACGCACTTGATGCGGCGACCGTCGGCGGCGATACGCGAAAAGTGAAGACCGTCGCGCTTCCAGTCGTCAGCAGCGTTGACAACGGTATCGAAGAAAGGCTGGGCGTCGAGAGTGTGAGGACGCTCCACATCGATGGGGCTGAAGTGGTGTTGGCGATTGCAAAGAGCTAAACAGCTTGCATATGGCGCTTCTCGTGGGCAATCAGTGTCCACAACCATTCCTTTTGAATTACTTCTCCACGAAAGTCGTGGACTATTTCAAGGGTCTCCACCTCTGGCAGCTTGTGACAGAACTCGATGAGAGCATCCGCCGACGGCATCATGTCTTTATGAATTGGCAGCCCAGTCGAGAACGAACCATTGACGACAAATAGAAGACGCTCCAGCTGCTCGCTCGCCGCCGTGCTGGCTTTGACCGGCCGCTGGTGCTTCATGAGAATCTTTTGGACCTTTATAAATGTTTGAAAAATACCGTAGTAAATAATTGAAGAAAAGTGTCATCTGAGGCAATCTTCAAAGTCTCGACGGTGATACGCGAGAGAACCTAGAATAAAGGAGGCATTTACTAGTTTTAACAATTTGGAATGACTAAAACCTTGTTGAGGATGTGCTCGAGAACGAGCTCCTCGGAGAGGCGCGGCGAGGTTCCGCGGGCGTCGACGAACCAATGATTATAATTGTCCTTTCGCATCACCACGTCAACGCCAAGGTCACTTGCATAGTACTGTAGAAAAGGATTTGCGAGAGATAAGCAGAAACTGACCATGATTTTTTCGTCTTTGTCGTGCAGGACGAACGTCCTCTTGGGGAAGTTATCGTCACAATTGGCCGTAATATTGAAGGACTTGCTTTGAATTCGGAAGGTCAAGTCGGATCTGTTGTTTGAAAATTCGCGCTTTTCGCCACAACAAACTTCTGGCAACGGTGCCTGTTTTGATCGACGAGCTGCTTGTAGTAAGTGGACGTCATCTCGAGGGCGAGCAGGTCCTTGGGCGGAAGTTCGGGCAGAATCTCCGTCTCTTGAATCCATTCGGGCAGTTCGTCGATATTCTTGAAGGTCTCCTCGAAGAGTTCAGCTGGAACGCAAACATTTTAAGCTTTTTCAAGTCCAACTCACAATCTTTGTCAGGATTCCAATACGTCACCCGGTCGAAGAAGATGCGTCGAGGTCGAGAAGGGCTCTGGTCCACAGTCTCCACCACTTTAGCGGTATCGTTTACAGGAAAAAGCTTTTTATTTTCGTTAATTATTAATCTTTTTTACATACTGTGCGTCTTGCGTTGCTCACGTAGAGTGCCGATCCTTCCACTTCGTTCAGCCAGACGAGAAGAGGTTTGTCGTCAAACGTAATCTCTTCATCAACCTGCGTGGAATGTTGCAAATCGCAAAAGAAGGTACCATTATCCCGACGAAGTTGTCGTTATTTTCGCCTTCGCTGAAGAATTCCACCCGATCGAGAGCGCGAAACATGAAGTAGTGGGAGTGTTGTTCCTGAAAACAAATTAGTTACGATACGCTCAACAAACCATCTGACAGTGGATCGTACGCTGGCGTTCGACAACGTAGACGGGTTCGCTCGATTGGCCGTCATCGCGCTTCCACGCGACACCCTCGTCACCACCGGCTATCATCTTCCAGAGTTCCATCTTGTCTTGCACGTCGACGACGATAGCGAAGAAGTCCCTGAACCTTTCTTCTTTTCTTATTTTCTCCACGAACGAGATCGTGGAGCGTCCTTCGGCCATCTCGTTGAGCAGCCAGCGAAGGTCGAAGACGTTGAGTCGAGGGCAGACGCTGAGGCGAAGCGCCTTCGCGCGCCCGCACAGCGCTTTGAACTCTTCACAGCTCAGATCGATCATCTAGAAGGCTCGCTTGCAGTCTTTCTGCAACAAACCGTATCGCATGCCACAGAAAAGCAGTCAAAGTGATTGAGCTTGTCGAAGAAGTCACGTGTCAGGCGCGGCCACTTCCAGTTGTCGCACCTAGAAGAAGTACTTTTGCCAATAACTTCCGTACTACCTGACAGATTTGAGCGTACGAAAAGCACTGACGAATTCACGAACGGTAGTTTCACTAGGGAAAAGGACTGAAAATGGGCCACCAAATCTTTTCATTCAAACCATTTTCATGCAGATGCCAAAAGCCGAAGCCGACATTTTTGAAGTGCGGCGTGGCGAATTTGGAGACAATCTACAGCTAATTAGGGTTTTGAATGTTGTTCGTCATTGTGTCTCGACCTCTTTGACAAGTGGCACGCAGCTGTCGTCCACGTTCTCGAAAGTGAGACACTTGACGTCGATCCTGGCGAGAATCTGAAAAATTACGCAAATTCCGCTACTTCTTCTTATTGTTAAATATAAATGATCGGCGTCGCATTATGCATCGCATTCTCACAATCAGTTACAACCTCTGCTAATGTATTTCAGAGTTCTACGTATATGTACGAGACATTTCAAAAGAAACCCAACCTTGGGCAGAAAGTGATTGAGAAGGGAACGGGTAGACGGCACGGGCGTCGGCTCTCGAACCTCGATGCGATGGTATCGGCGGCCACTGATCAGCTCCACCTGCCCGTCCATCTCGAAGTGGCGCTGCAATGGCTTGCTACCGTAACCCAGTTTGCCAACCTTGTCGTTGTTTTTGTCGAAGGCGAGTACGAATTTGCGTCGACCTAACGGCCCCCACTTTTCATTGAAGTGGAGCTTTGCCTCTCCGACCACTACTTCGACATAAACACCGAATCTTTTACAAGAATTCTTTTTTGTTTTCATTTTCTCTAACTTCTGTGTGATGGCCGAGTTCTCAGCGACGAGCTTCTGGAAGCGCTTGCAGGTTCTTTCAAGGGCAACTGTCTCCTTCGGCGGCACGTAGATGAGAAGGCGAGCGAGTGCCTTCGATGGCAGGTCGGGCAACTTGATTGCACGAGTGACCAGGGGAGGGCCTGCGAAGGACTTTGGTTGTGGATCATCAAAACGGTTGCAAACGCGCACGGACGATGTCGTGGTGGAACGTCTGTACAAAGCGTACACGACGGCATCGAGCCGCCTAAAGGAGGTTGCTGTTGTAGCTGGACTCCGAACGAACCTCGCCGAAGAGCATGCCGCCGGTCGCCGCGAGACAGATTGAAAGAAGTGGATAGAGAATTTCAATCAACCAATCAGCAGACGAAACTATGCATCGTTTGAATCCTAGTTCTAATGCGTTCATTCTCATTTCATTTGCTTGACTCGAAGAGAATAATTCAGTTTATTCTAAAATGTGATTGAAGCAATGCAGAGCGACTCGACACGACTCGGCTCGCAACGCAGCTTTGATGGACAACGACGGCGATGGCACTCACAATCAGCTTCAATCAACAACACCAGTGAAATGAAATGAATTCTAATTTCTATCCCGATAGAGGCCCAAAGGGCGAGAAAAGGAGGAAGTTTCCTTTGGTGCAGATGCGAGAAAAGAGCGTGAAATTCAGCC
>JAQIXL010001838.1:0-15581 GCA_034700245.1 Poikilolaimus oxycercus | reverse complement strand
GAGGATGTACGCCTCCCTCTGAAACACAGCCTTGTCAGATGTTTTGAACACTCAAGGCTCCTCTCTACAGCCTCAGCATTTGTATGCATTAGCATGGTCTCTCCTTCATTCCCCTTTGCATACCATGATGCCCTCCACTTTGAGAGGCTCCACATGCAAGTAGTAGCGCTCTTCGTTGTCCCGATCTTGCACCTAGAAACTCCGGGTTACTGTAGCTTCAGTAGAGGATTACGGTAGCTCTTCTCCTCTTCTCTTTCTACCGTACCATATATCCAGCACGGCCGCCCTTTCGGCGAAGGACAGCCAGACGATGGCCGTGTTCGCCGCGGACCTCGGTCTTCGGCTTCAGCTGGACTTTCTTCTGCTTCTCTTCGTCCTTTGCCGGACTCTTCTTCTTCGGCGTTCGCGCCTGCAAGTAATTCACCCGTGAAATTCTTTTCCAGGCTGAAGGACTTATCTACCGTATGCCGGAGCTTTTTCGGTCTGGATGCTCATTTCCAGGCCTCTTTACTATTTGCAGACCTCTTTACTATTTGAGACCTCTTTATTATTTGCAGGCCTCTTTACTATTTGCAGGCTTCTTTACTATTTGCAGGCCTCTTTACTATTTGAGGCCTCTTTATTATTTGCAGGCCTCTTTACCCCCTTCAGCTTTTACCTGTCGAGATGGAGGCGCGGGAGAAGACGATCCAACCATCTGAGCGGCTAGCGAGTTGAGGGACTGAGAGGACGCTCAAGGAAGGGATGCAGAAATTCAACATCTTGGAATATGGATTTGAATCTTGTCGGCGTTTCCCAACACTCTCTTGCAAATATTTCAGATGAGCCTCCGTATGTAGCAGTCCGCGTCTCGAGCTAGCGGTAAGCTCAAGGTGACTTCAAGGTTACCACGGGCCTGTGGCACCCAGATTGCTTCGACATCGCGTGAGACTTGCTCCTTTCATGGGTTGTAAGTGCCCATGGCAACGAATCCGGAGAAACCAGTGGATCGGCGGTCGTAGTTGGGACGCCGGCAGACGTCATCGACTCTCTTGCGCACAAAACCCTCGTTCCCCTTTTCTTTCTCTTCCCTCCGAGTTTCTTGTTGACGGTGATGAACCCGGTGACCGTGTGCAGACATCCTAGACGATGAGATCCGGGGCATCACGTTAGAACACTCAACTTGGGATGTCTTCCTTGCCACGTCGTATGGGACAGCTAAGGAAGAGAGGAGAGCGGATGAACTCAGAGAGCGGGAAGGCCAGGTTCCCGGTTTCATAGTCAGCCTGAAACTTTGACAGATTGTTTTGACGCTCAATTAGTGCCAATCAGCCCAAATCTTTTGCCCAAATCAGGTCCTCATTCGATCGTTCGTGTTGTCCTTTTAGCTGATGAAAAACTCCCCCGGACATTGGAGAGATGGCTTCGGCGTTTAGTGAAACCGGTCGTAGTTGCACCGTGATTGATGCTCTTTCGACGCCTTCACTTCAGTTCAAGTCGCCGGCGGCCTTGAGAACGCTCGCCTTCCTCGTCGTTGGCTTGCTTTGACTTTAGGTGTTCCTGAACAAGAAGAAAACTCATGCTTGTATGGGTTTTGGACCATTTTTCGCTTCAGATCTTTGTGGAGGGACAATTATTTCGGGATTAGTGTAGATGGGGATTTGGACAGTGGGCGAGTTGGGGCCTCAACTAACGAACGCTATGTTTCCACATTGAAAACGTCCTCCTCGTGTTGCCCATTGCGCGCTTATTGTTAGTGTTGAACTTTTCTCGTGTGACCATTCAGCTACACCAATTGAATCTTTTTTTTTAGAAAGATGGCCAAGGTTCCTTGCCAAGTCGAGCTCTTGTTCGAGGAGAACATGACGGCCTACGCAGAGATCACCTCACGTTTTTGGGACTTCTCACAGTAAGCCCTCTTTTCTCGTGAATAGTCAAGTCTTTCAGGGCTTTCCACGTCTATTATGTCCCCTGGATCTTTCTCCTTTGTCCAATCGCCGTCTTCTTCAATCTCGCGCAGATTGTGATTTTTCTTCGAAAAGAACTTCGATCGACTGTCATCAACGGAATGGTAGAGGAAATGGTTTCGAGGGAAAAGAGACAAATTAGATCGCCCTTCATTCGACGCTTGAATTCGTGCACCTGAACTTGCTCTTTCTTCACATTGCTTATCGCTTCCTCTTCGTGGACCCGCATGCAGTTGGTGGGACATTCGTCTATCAGTGGATCTTCCAGATCCATGCGTTATTGAGGTAAGACTTCTCCTCAAGAAAGATAAAAGTTTCAGGCACTCCCTCCCAGCCGCTGTTCTATACGTGAGCATAGCCATGGCCCTTGTTCACTTGATTGAATTGAGGAACTTCGAGTGGCGTGGGAAGACGCACTGCTTTGGCACGTCAGTTTCATGACTATCTTCAAAGGCCAGCTTCAGTCTCCTCGCCATTGTTTTCCTTGTCGGAGTTCTTCTGGCTAATGCCTCGATGTTCTTTACGCATGAAATCGTCTCTGTTGAGATGCTTTATCTGAGGAATGGGACCGCTTCGCCCGATGCTTACTTCATCAAAGAGAAAGACACTTGCTCGTATCTGACACGATTCTTGATCGAAGCGGCTGTCAACAAGGTTGACGAACTTTTGTGAAACCTTTAGTTTCTAGATCCTCCCATGCCTTCTAATGATTGTTCTTGTCGTCGTGCTCTTGTGCCAACGTCATGAGGTTTGGAAATGTTTTCTAGAGAAAAAGTTGCAGACGGGAACGGAAAAGCTTGATGTGAAGGAAAAGGGTGAACTCAAGGAGAATGAGACCACTCGCATGCTTTTCACTCTTCTGGCCTCCTTCCTCCTCTTCGTGCTTCCGATCGGTGAACTTTCTCAAGAAGTTTTAAGTCGAATTTGTGCAGGCTTATTCGCAGCAGCCACGACCGTCTCGAACACGCTTCAGGTCGTTTCGATCATGCTCGGCGAGGTGGGTTAAAACTTTTTTCTGAAAGAAAGCTTTATGTTTGCAGGTCGTCGAGATCATTACGGTCATTAATTCGCTGCTTTGCTCTGCGATCTTCCTTGTCTTTATTCCAGCTTACCGTGAGGGATTGTCGGGCATCGTTCGCAGGATGGTTTGCATGGCGCGAGGTGAAAAGCACATCGTTTAAGTCTGTATTCGGTTCAATAAAGCACTTGTTTCTCTAGCAGTCAAACAACGAAACCCCCCCCCCCCCTTTCCCTCACAAAACAACATGAGAGAAGTTCATTGCCGAATGAAAACGCAGCATTTCAGCCACGAAGAAATGTTGAAGAGAGAAAAAGAGGTGAAACTGTCGATTAGTCATTCCTTGACCTCGACAGCTGGATTGGTTCGCATGCTTCTTCAATCACTTCGTCGTCGATGAATTCAAGAGAGGGCGAAGTGCTTCTTGGAATGAACGCTCGTCCATCTCCATGCTCGACATCCAGTACTCGCTCCTCTTCGAAGTGGGTGCAATCTCTTCCTGCAGCTTCTCGTCGACATTTCTTCCCGCCTTCATCCGGCAATCGATTATAGTCACGAGTGTCGACCGTCTTCCCACAGCATACGAGGCTCATCTCACCCGTTGGCTCAATACGAGCACCGAAGCACTGAAGATACTGTAATTGGAAGATTTGTTAGACAACCTCATAGTGAAGACATAAATAGAAGAGGATGAGCAAGGCGGCTAGAGTACCGAGAATCCAGACCATTTTCACCTCTTCATGTGTCCATGGCTAAACAGACTTCTTCAGTGACAAGGTTTCGGGCTCCTTTTTTCTGTCTCGCACAAGACCTCTTTGTCAAGAAGTTGTTTGACTTACCACAGGCAGTATCTCGATCTCGAAGAGCGTCCGACGTGTCGGGGTGCAGTTGTTTCCAGTGAAGAAGCATGGATTCAAGACCTGCATCGAGTGATAAAGATGAGAAGAAGGCTCACGCGAAGATACTCAGGATCTAGAAACTCCAACTCATAAATGAGCTCGGTAATATTGCCGTCCTTCTTGATTTTCTCCATTATTTTCAGGTCTTTCATGCGCTGAAACATCTCCTTGTGTATGAGGAAGAGAAGCTTACGTCGAAGAAGACTGAGGGAAGGTAGAAAGGAACGGGCATTGCCCTGGTCGAAGAGGAACTTGGCTGGAAGGCGAAGAGAGGAACGCGATGGACCGAATCAAAGACGATTTCTCACAACAATAAGTCAACGGCCGACTGGCAAAGAAGGCGATGTCCTCGGCTGTCTTCACACACTCAATTATGGGGAGTGGAGGCAACAGGGACTTGGAGAGACTGAAGAATTGACAAATGCTTGCAGAGGTCGATCGAAATCGATCAAACGTCACTGAAGCGAAATGCTGTCCATTGCTTTATTCCATCTTCACAGAAGAGAGAGAGACTTCAGGGAACGACGACAACGCCGTGCTCCTTGAGATATCGGTCTCCACTCTCGCTGATCATTTCATCACATTCCTTGTCGTAGCAGCAGAAGCCGTCCACACAAGCGGTCTCAATGCTGAAGTTCCCCTTGCAACTCCAAGGAGTCGAGCAACGCTCGGGTGGACGATCCGGGGCTGAATTGGAGTACGGTATGAGGACGATGATGAGAAGTAAGATGAGAAGAGGAGGTCGCATGGTAACTGCAATCAAAGCGGTAGGCAAGAAAAAACTGCATGAAGCATCTGAATCTTCTAGGAAAGAAACGGCTTTGTCAGAGGCGATGCCAGCAAGCTGTCAGCATAGCAATGAAGGAAAAGTGTCTCGATGGCTCTTCCTTCAGCTGCAAAAGCATCAATTTGAGATGGAAGTCTTTTTCTGCTTCTCCCGGGTGCAGAGGAGCCAAAAGAGTTGCCCACGGGTGGAATCGAACCACCGTCGCCACGGCCACAACGTGGAGTACTAACCACTATACTACGTGGGCCGAGAGTGTGGCATCCAGGAGCACAATTTGTGCTCGCTGCAATTCGTCTGTGAAGATGCTCCTTGTCCTGGGGGAAGTTGCATGAGCGAGGGAAAGGAACTCTTTTCTCACAGCAGCTCTCATGACTCTTGATCATCAACCACCTTCCTTCATGCACCACGGTCGCTTTGACAGTGAGATTTTATTGAACAAGAGAATAAAATGAGAAATCGTTCATTGCTTCGCAATTTCAACCAGCAATGCACAAAGTGACTTCAATGCAAAAGAGTAAGCGCATGATTATTAGAGGGACTGTAGTCTTCGACGATGTTCAGCTTGTCTCTTGCGAACAATTCCATGAAGACCGCCGCGTCGTCTCATTTCAGGCTTCTTCTTCAGATTTCGGATCACTTGGAACGCCTCCTTCACTCTTCAAGTGTCTTTTCTTGTCTCAAAACATCTCACTCACCGTCCCTGCATCACAAAAAGGCCAGCAAAGAGGAGCAAGTTGAAGCAGATCCACCGAGCATTCACCAATTCCCTCTCGAGTTTGAAGAAGGCGACCAGGATTTCATTCGAATTCCACCAGTCCATGAAGGCTAGGGAGTGGCAAGACTTCAAATAGCCGATCTCGATTACTCGCCAGAACAGAGCCGCAAAGGCAGCCAGCTCCGCCACCTCAAAGTCTATGACTCTCATCAAGGGAGCCTCACCCGAAGAACTAGGGCTGGCCACAGAGAAATGGAGCATTTAGCATGAAGTCCCCAGGCATTCAGGCCTCCAACAAAGAGGTAGAGGATCGCGATTGAATAGACAACTTGGAACTGGAGAGCTTTCGAACCAGCGCCGAGGAAAGTGACGACGAGACCGGATTGGAGATGATTCAGAAAGAAGACGAATTCCTCAGCGCTCAGGGAGTCGGCTTCCTTCTACATAAATGTGACCAGATCAACCTTGGAGACGACTTACAATCGACATCGGGCCAAGTTATCTCCGAGTGAAGGAGGAAGAGTTGCCAGCATCTTGTCTGGTTTGTTCTTGATTAGCGTGAGATTCTTGTGATTTCGACACGAAGAGACTTTTACTACCTACACTCTTCCTCACTGTCTCGGGAAGGGGCAACAACTCCTTCCACAAGCAGATCATCATATGTTTGGAAAGTCTGTTCTAAAACAATCCCTGATTTATTACGCTCTATGACCCATGAAACAACAGAGACCATCAAACAAAAAGTTAGAGGTAAAACCAAACACATCCATGAGTAGTAGATAGATCTTCTTTCCATATTGATCTTCGTGCTTCTTCATTCACTCAAGCCTCTTGACGGGCAATCTTCACATTAGCATCCCTTGGCTCTAAACAGACAAGATAACCAAGAAACGGATCGAACCTCCATTCGTCGCTCCATCATCTAGCTGCCTCTTCCTGTCAGAACTCGAATTCGTCGTCGTCGACGTCGTCAAATCGCTGAGGCGTTGGATGTCCAAGACCTAAAGACGTCTTTAAAAGAAGAGAAAAGATCAAAAACCAAGTTGAGCTGATTCGTGTCAATGAGCTGAAGAGCTCGCTGAGCGGAGGCGACGATGTCCTCTCGCTGTTGGGGCGACATCGTTTGAAAGACATTGGGTGAGCCCTTCTCACACGGATCGGCAATGCTCGGCGAGTCTGCACAAAAGCAAACAAGTCAACAGAAAATGTAGACAAACCCGTGCTCGCAAGAGTTGAAGAAATCGCTTCCAAGACACAACGAAAAGCCTCGCCGGGCGAAAGCGGATTGGCCAATCCGGCAAGCGTCTTCTCAACCAGCAGCTCAGTTGCCTGAAGCGATAAACGTTGAGAAGAAGATCGGGACCAACCCAATCCGAGAGAGCGGACCAAAAGGGCACCCGCCACTTGACGTCCCTCATGATCTGCAGGATCATCTGGCACAACGGCAACGGCTGGCAACGGGCCTGAATAAAGGGCGTCAATCATTTTGAAAGTACGACCGAACCTGGAACCACTTGGTCTGACGAACTCGTGCCAGAGCTTCGAGGCACTTGTCGACCGGTAGAAGCAACTTCTCTTGCTCCACACTCTCCGTCGTCTCGTCGCCCACTGAAAAGCTTGCTTGCAATCCAGAAGAGTTCAACCTTTCGTCTTTCGAACTGTCAGGGAAGTGAATGTGAGTCGACAGACGATCTCCTTGCCTTGAAACGAAATGAAGATTGCCGCTTCTTCGGGCTTTTCCACAACCGCGACCGCCTCTTTTTCACCGACTTCCATTTGCGCGTACTTCTCTAGCATCTCATACACATCCGATAACAGGACTCGAGTGGGTGGCTGCGAACAGAGAACAACCAATTCCACCTAATCTCGTAATTAGTGCAGACGATGAACAGGAACCTTTCTGTCGAGTTTGAGAAGAAGACCCTTGGCGAGATTACCCACTCGCATGGCTCCCTTCAAAACACGCTCCTTTTTGGCGGCATCGTCTTCACTTTTCGACTCTGCATCTCTGCAAGTCTTTTCGTTAAAATAAGACTGATAAAAGACCTTTCAGTAAGATAGTTGGAGACTTTCTTGAGCGCCTTCTCCGTGACCGCCACCAGACGTTCGATCTCACCAAGAAGCTCGCCGCCAGCTCGAATAGCTGCTAGTTTCTTGTTCATATGTCGATCATCCAAAGATTCGATGGGACGAGAATCGGGCGGCGACGGCTCCGGCTCGATATGCTGAACGATCTCCGGGCAAGGAGTGACGACAGCCGGTGCCTTCGAAGGCGGAGCTTCCTCATGCACAACTGTCGGAGCTTCCTCATGCACAACTGGCGGCGCCGGCGGCGGCTCGGCCTGACCTCCCCGGGGTCCGCGAGTTCGATACTTGCCCTCAATCTCCAGACTAGGATCCACCTGTGTCTAGAACAAATCAAACATCTCCATTCAAAAACAGGAGGCCTCAAACCTTGTACTGAAGACGATGACCTCGGCCCTTCAAATGCATCTCCTTAGCTTGAACAGTCTTGAAGTGACAGTCGCAGAGACGGCAGTAGTACGAAATAATCTTAAAAACTTTCTGCTTTGCAATAGAACCAAATGTGGCGCTCACAACTCCGTGGAAATCTTTCTTGGCGTCGACGTAAGACTCGCCAACGAATACGGAGACACGCTCGCCAGTGTCCGATGCTTCCTCAGCACCCGTCGACGATCCCAGTGGAAGACCGGCTGAGCCGACAGCCGCCGCAACGACCGACTTCTTCCTCTCGATGTCGCCGGCCGTCGACATCAAGTGACCGCCGGAAACGAAGCCCCGCATTTGCATGCCAATGACCTAGGCACTAATTGAGAAAGGCGTATTTGAAATTACCGTCTTCTTTGGCACAGGGGTCGATAGCAGGGCAACAGGCGGCGGCGGCAGAGCCTCGGCCTCCATTCCCGGTGGTGCAATGACGGTGGTCATGTCATCAGTCGGAACCGGCTTCCCAAGCTTCGTGCACAGATTGACTGCCTGAAAAGAAAATCGCGAATGTGCAGTACAGAAGCCTCTTACCCGAACATGCTTCGCTCCTCGAAGATGCGTCTCGTAAGTGTCCAGAGCAGTGCAAGTCACATTGCACAACTCGCAGCGATACGCGATCTTCGACTTGGGCATGGGAATGTCGGTCTCGCCCCTGAGGAGCGCCTCCTTCCTCTTGTGGTTCTTGCCCTCGAGATGGGCCTTGAATGGCAGCATCCCGCCACAGCCGACCTTGCACGTCTGAACAAATAATATCATGCAAGAGCAGCAGCCGACAACGAACCTCACAATAGAAGAGCAGGTCTGAAGCCTCGCGTTTCTCGCGACCGCTCTTGCCGATCTCCTCTTGCCTGTCAAGGTAACCGTTGCTGTCGTCGTAGTACGGCTCCTCGCCATAACGCTTCCAGCGACGTTCAAGATCCCGTTCACGAAAGTGCGGATTATGCTCGATGACGTAAGTGTCCGGGTTGTAGCCGTAATCGGGATTGATTCGATTTCTGCCACCGCGACGCTCGTAATAGTTTCGGTAACTGCGATAGTTGTCCTTGTTGCGTGATGAAGACGACTCGTCCGCCATTGCGTAGACTCTAAAACAGGCAGCAATAAAGCTGAAAATGATACGAAAACAATAAAATAAGCGCACGGCCGACAAAGAACGAAGTACATCAAAATCGAGACAAGTATCAATTTTCTCAAAAAATAAAGAAATTAGGAGAATCAGAGCAGAATCTAGCTTCAGAAGCAGAAAAAGCCGTGCGGGTGGCCGCTTGGCAAAAAGCTTGCAGACATGAATACACAGGGAAACGAGCAAAAACCTGAACAAACACGGAACATCAAGAACCTCATCAGAAAAAAAATTCCCGGCTGCACGCAATCGGCTAAACCTCGCGCGGTGGTTTGCGGCGCAATTTCGGCGCTCCGTACAACGAAATTGCGGTTGCCTCTCAATTGTCAACAGGTTTGACACTGATTGCAGGGAGCGTGGATTTTTCTTCGACACTGCATGACTCTAGTCCGAACACTTTGAGGCTCACCAAAATTAGAACCTGAAAGAGCTTTGCCTAAAAATCGTCCACAGCCTCGTCAGTCTTCATCGCCTTCTGTCTACAACGATCAAGTTTATTCAATTGGAGAAGTGTGTCTATTGTCAGGGGGTGCAGTATAGTGTCACACATCAGAATCAAAAGTTGTTTTCAACAAATCGGGAAGCAAGAGAAACGAACGAGCCGGACTCTCACGGGCTACACTCTGTTTCTCGCTATCCCGAGACGTCTAATCAAAAGGGTATCCAGGGGCTAAAGGCGAAAGTCTGGGAACTGCGGGGGTTCTAGCTAGAAAACGGTGACACAAAGAACTTTGATGTGGTTCTCGACAACCACATAGCATTGAGACTACAGTACTAGAGGGTAGCCCAAAAAGAAGGTTTACAAATTCGTCTCAGCAGATACGGTAGCGGGATCAGTCTTTGGGAGACTCTCGAACTCGGCGAGTGGCACGGCATTTGGATGCTCAATGTTGCAATCGCCCGCGTTGACGACATAAACAACCCGAGCATTGCATTTCCTAGCCTCATCTCCCCATTGAGACTTCAACTCGTTGAAGCGGATCTTGGGCACGGCCGTCTGTCGAGCACGAACTACGCCCGCGAGACGACTCTTGGAGGCGAATGTCAACGAACAGTGAAGGACGAAGGGGACGAGGAGGGTGTACAAGGGGGCATCCTGAAATTTGTTGAATGAGTCGAAAGGGAAACCTACATCAGTGGAGAAGTAGTGGTGGTAACTTTCGAAGAGACTCCCGAAGAAGATGGCGACTAGCCACCAGACAGTTGTGAGGACGAGATGAACAAGGATGAGGGGCATGATGACCTCGGAAACAGACAGGGTCTCGCGGGTTTGGAACTTGCGGTTCAGATTTTGGACAATGCTGAATATGACTTTTTTTGGGGGGTTGGTAAAAAACTGACCGCACTGACCGCACTGACCTCACTGACCGGAAAAAGTAAAAAACTGACCACACTGACCGCACTGACTCACTGACCGAGGGTTCGTTCCCCGCCACTTTCAATGTCTTTTGCCGCTTTCGAAGTGGCTTGTCAATAGTTTCTCTCGCTTCAGAGAGACGCTGACCTTCCTCAACGTCTTACTTGAGTGTCAAACAAAGCTTCCCGCTTCGGTGTCTTGGTTAATGAAGAGCGAAGCTACAAAGCTATCGAGTTGTCTTTGCTGACCGTCCGTGAGCTCGCCCTCTCTCTACCGCGAGAATGACGACGTGCATAATATCGACAACATCTGCTCAATCTTCAGCATTGGGAGGCTTGTTAGAAGAGCAAACGGATTGTCGGCAGAGTCCAAGGACGAACTTGAAGCAGCCTTCAAGAATTTCTTCGGCACGGTCAATACCCCATACATGGCCGTCCTTCCGCAAAGCTGACGTCGCTGACGCGCTGGCAAACACGAAAAGAGTAACAGCATCTGGATCTGATCGGATCCCAGCCTCGCTTCTCCGCGTCGTCCCTGGTCACTTGGCCGCTCGTCTCACGCCACTCTTCAACAAGATCACAGTAGAAGGAGAGCCACCGACCTTCGCTGGCTTACTGACATTCTTCACAAGAAGGAGGTTCCCAGAGAGCTGGAGAACTAATTGTAAGATAACTACCGGTCGATCAGCCCTCTTGCCGTCATCGCCAACATCTATTCAAGTGGCTGACTAAGCAAACCAGCGATATCTAGACGGAACTGGAAGAAGAACAGATAAGCTGCTGATCAGACAGAAGGACCATCGACGCCATCTTCGTAGTGCAAGAAGCTTCAAGAGCTATGTATACCAGTTCATCTGGCACTCGCCTTCGTTGACTTCGAGAAGGCGTTCGATGCAGTCAATACAGACTTGATAAGCATGAGCATCCACTTGGCGCTCATCGAGAGACTCTAATCCATTACCTAATCCACCTCCAGCATGATCGTGCCCGACACTCGAGTGGAGATCAATGTTCGAAGGAGTGAGACAAGGCGACATCTTCAGTCCGCTCTCAGCTAGTTCGATTCTCATGCTCAGCTCCCATGATCATGGCTGGTTGTATCACGGACTAAATATTTAGAGACTTTCTCGGAGGGGACTACACTTACATGCAATGCACGATACGTAAAGAAGAGTGAAGAGAAATGAGAGGAGAGCATGAAGACTGTTTCCCGGTGCCGCCATCCATGCGCTACCCGAGAGTCGAGTCCCGCGTCCTCTCAATGTCCATCCCGACCTCGCATGAAGACGGGGAGGACTGTCTAAGAGTAGGTAGTCTCTGGGACCCTCACGAGAATACTTGTATTGGAGCCAGATCTTAGCACGTGACTGCTCTTCCTAGCCAATCGGCATCTTTTAAAAGTCACTTGAGGCATCAGCGCTCAAATCAGAACCAGACCATGACTACGATGCAGAAGATTCTTTCGAGACGGACTGGAAGTCTGGTCAGCTCACGGACGGTCAGCAAAGACAACTCGATAGCTTTGTAGCTTCGCTCTTCATTAACCAAGACACCGAAGCGGGAAGCTTTGTTTGACACTCAAGTAAGACGTTGAGGAAGGTCAGCGTCTCTCTGAAGCGAGAGAAACTATTGACAAGCCACTTCGAAAGCGGCAAAAGACATTGAAAGTGGCGGGGAACGAACCCTCGGTCAGTGAGTCAGTGCGGTCAGTGTGGTCAGTTTTTTACTTTTTCCGGTCAGTGAGGTCAGTGCGGTCAGTGCGGTCAGTTTTTTACCAGCTCCCCTTTTTTGGAGAGAAAGTGGACGAACCCGTAGTCTCGAATACGGAGGCTTCTTTTGTGGAGTTGATAGAGACCGAGAAGAGCGACAATATCCACGAATGTCATGAGAATTTTCAGAGTTGCGTGTGCATTGTGACGGGAACTTGGTGCAGAAAAACATGTCACCAGGGTTTCGTTCAGGTTTTCGGGCTCGAACAACAAGTGGCTCACGAGGAACGCGAAGAGAGCCTTGAAGATGCGTCAAAGTGCCTTTTACACGTACCACAAGGACCAGACGAACTACAGGATGGCATCGCTTTTCAAAGCGAGTGTAGAACCGATCGTTGAGAGTAGCTGCCAGGCGATCGAGGAAAACGAAAATCTGTGAATTGAGCAGCTTTGATTGAAAGCTCACATTGTAGAGGAAGAGCCCGAGGTCGATGCCGTGAGAGAATGTTGGCATGAAGAAGCACGTCTCGTAGCTGGGAACCAAGATGCAGGCGGAAGTCTCGTTCTTCTCTGCTCCGACAGTGCGTATGAATGTTAGTTCCTGTACCAGGTTTACTCAAAAAAAGCTTTGCAACTACCCAAATGAAGAAAAAGAGTGATGCGTGAAGCATGCACAAGGCCATAATGGCCACAAGCAACATCTAAAGTCTTATTCAAGAGATGGGATTACGGTAACCTTGTTGCTGAAATGCAAGACGGTCGTTCGGCTCCAGTGTACGAGCACATAGAGACACGTTGGAATGGTTCCCAGCTCGAAGAAGAGATGCCATTCTTGTATGAACCCATGCCAGAAGGAAGTAAAAACTTCGAAATAAGCCCGACAGGCCGAATCCATTGTCGAGAGCTCTCGAGAGGAAAAGTGACAGGAAGAAATGATGTAAGTTGAAAACCGCCCATTTCCTCTAGGCTCCAGAAAACTTTCCCATGTGCCTTCTAGTGTGTTCTTGTCTTGATCAACAAATGAAACTCCTAGAATGCGAAGTCAGCATTTGTGGAAAACAAGAGAAGAGAGTTTCACACGGTTTGGTCGGGGCGAACTTGAAGTCGAAGTCTTCTCGGGTTCGGCTTCTGAGGCATGAAGACGTGAATAAAAAAGAGTTTCAAGACAATTTCATAGTCGGAAATAAATTCTTTCAAAGATTGTGTGTCGAGCCGACGTCCATATCTTTGGATTCAGTCTCTGAGATACTTTGGCTTGAATAAAAAAAAGGGTTTCAAAAAGATATTATCACTGTGAATAAATTTGTTCCAAGATATTCCGTCGTTGTCCGGCTCCAAACTTTAACAACAAACAGCTTCTCTTGGATGTAATTCAGGTTCTACTTCAGCTCACATTCAGATCCGTTGAGGCGAGTGAAGACGCGCCCCACCTCCCTCGACCCCCCTTCCCCACCCCACCCGAATTCCCTTCACGGGGCCCTATCCTCGTCGCGGATCTCGACACACGGCGATCGACTCGACTCGTCTGTCTTCAGCGCGCGCTCGTCTTGCCCCGTGTTCTGCCCTTTCCCTTCAATGTTCTTTCACCCCCGTTCAAGTTAGGTTTCAGAATGCTTGGGACGGAGAAGCCACTAGAGAAGGTGGAGGAGGAAGACGGTGAAGAGTCGTCGCTGCTTTCACTCAATAGTGAATAATAATTTTTTTGGTTTCAAACCTGCTGCGGAATTAGAAATCAAATCGTGGGACTTACATTCTGCCTGCTTGAAACACAAAATGTTTGAACAAACTTCATTTTTGGTAAACGTTGTCTTGTGGCGGATTTTTACTTGCAATGTGCGGACGTTCCACGATACAGGAGCGGAGATGTATCACAGCGAGACATTAATTTCTTGTTCTGAAACTTTTGCTGCCTCTTTGCTAAACAAAAAAAATGCATAAAAGGAGCTGATTTGCCATTTTGCAATTCCGCAGTAAAAACTCGAAGGAATTGAAAGAATTTATTGTGCTCAACTTTAAGCTCATTCTTGAAACTAACATTCTCTCAAATAAAATTGACACTCACAGGAATACGGCGGTACCGCCAGCACTTGGGCAGTCGAGTCCGGACCATTGTCCTTCAGCATCCGGCTATTAGCGCCATTTCCGTCTTCCTCGTGGCGGTTCTTCTTTGGAACCATCTTTTCGTCAGTGATGACATCGAGAGTCTTCATGCGATCTTCGGCAAGGCGAGATGGTTTGTGGTTTCTTCGTGTTGAGAGCTTCTTCTGAGAAGATTCAGGCAAGTGGAGACGGCGAAGGGACGAGTGAGCTATGATGAGCTGGAAGACAAAATCTATCGACCCATGGGCCTGGACATTATTGGACAACGCTATCCCTTCGCTCACTTGGCGAGAAGGGAGCCGATTAACTGTGAACGGGTTTGTATTGTTTGAAAGATTGAAGTTTTAAAACGCGGCAACAACCAAGCAGACGAGGAGACTTGAAATCGACTGGTGATTCTCACAATGACAACGTTGTAGCTACTGGCTCTTCTAAAATTGGAGAAACTTAAAACAATTTGCAAAAACTTATGAGTCTTTTTATCGATTGCGAGGCAGCGCTACATTGTCGTAAAGTGCAAGAAGATTGTCTTATTGTTCTATAGAAACGAAGTCGAAAACAAAAATCTTTCTAGAGAGCTGAATCCCCTCATGAAATTGAAGTTTTTACAAGAGGATGTTATTTGCTAACTCTTCGAAACATATCCTCCTTTTAGGTCTTCACTGAATGGAACTCCATTGCTGCCAATTTTATTCCTGAGGAAAAACCTCGAGAAAAGGTACCCGACGCCGAACTTGACGCCTATCTTATGAACGGTACAGTCTCTCAAGGCTCTTGCCAAATACTCCTTCAGGCTATTCGATCATTTCGTATTGGTACGAGAACGGGAAGCACAATTCTGGTCAAGAACTTCAGCCCCTCGAATGGTCGAAGGACTTCATCGAGGGTCTCAGAGCACAGACTCCGAGATCTTTTGTCAACTACGAGAGACAGGGAAGTGAGTGGCTAGTCCGTGTTACCGTACTCCCTTTTCAAGTTCTTTTCGCTTTAAAGCCCTCTTTCAGTGTCCGTCTACCACGCCATGCAACAGTTCAATCTCACGGGAAAAGTTGGTCTCATCGTCGGCTCGCTAACTCCTTGGGTCGAGGTTTGTGGAACCAGGCGAAGATGTGTTTCAGACTCTGGCCCTGAAAAGCGGTGCCGCGCATGTGACGACAGCCGAATATCAAAAAATCATCATGTCGCATCCGCAAATGGTCTATGTGCATCCGATCGATTTGGGGAAGAATTTTTCGAGGTAATTGTGTTTCTGTGTGATCAAATCTGCAGAGGGTCGGAGAACTACTAATCTCTGACGAAAAAAGATGCACAATATTTTTTGCACTTGAAACCTAAGCCATTTATATTGGCTTGTTAGGAAAGTAGTGGCACTTTTCGAACTTTTAGAAGCTTTTCTTGCAGTTTCGATCCGATTCAAAGT
>JAQIXL010001837.1:0-15595 GCA_034700245.1 Poikilolaimus oxycercus | reverse complement strand
TTGGTCGTGCCGTAGGACGTCTGCTCCCTCATCGACGTCTTCGAGGCCGTCGACTTCTGCTCCCTCGACGACTCGGCCTCCTTGTTCACCGGCTTCGTTGACTTTTCCGTTTCCTCCTGTTTCTGGGTGCCTGAATTGTTGAAAGCAACATTATTAAAATGTAAAATTGTTTAACTCGGAGGAGGAGTAGGTGTAGCCGCTGCCGCCGCCGCTTGCTGGGCAGCCAGTTCCGCCGCCGCCTTCGCGTAGGCCGCGCGCTGTGCCTTCAGTACCGCCTGTTCTCGCTTGAATTTCTCCTAGAATTCAGTTTGGCCCACTTGATCGTCTTCAGACACAAATTCACCTCTCCCGGGCGCACCAGGAAGCGATGAACGAGGTAGTTTATAACGATAAAGAGGGGTACAGCGCCGAAGTAGAAGAAGTAAAGCGGGATACTGCCAGGTTTTAAGCCCAAGACACAATACTCACAAGTAGTTGATATGTCCGAAGTAGCAATCCTTGTACTTGTTCTCATCTTCGTCCTCTTCCTCCTTCGCGTCCTCGCCCTCGGAACTTGATCCCTCGGTGGTGGACGTGGTTCCGTTCTTCGGCGCTGCGTCGTCGTCCGGCTCATCGGTCTCCTCGGTCGTCGTCGTTGTCGTCGTGCCGCTAGTCGACCGTTTTCTGAAATTAGCCATGTCCTCTTTGAATCGGGTCTTTTTTTGCATTTCTAAAGACAGCCGAATTCACTTCTTGAGAGTGGTGCGCGGCGTGTTCTTGATAGTCGTCATGGGCGAGCTTTTCGGCGGCTTCACCGTCCTCGACTCTGGGCTCGTCGTCTCCATTGTCGACGAAGGCTGAGTGTGGCTCGTGGGAGGAGACGGCGACGTCGAATTCGGGATCGTCGTGCCGGTGCCCTTGGTTGACTTCTGTTTCTCCGACTTGTGTTGGTTGGCGAGCTTACAGTCGATGTGCCGAAAGACGTCGTCTTGGTGCGTCCTCCTCCAGGCGTCCCCGTCGAGGTCGTGCTAGCCGGAGTCGAGCTGCTTGTTCCATTCCCTTTAGTCACCGTCGAGGAAGTCGTGCTCGTGACAGTTGGCTGCGAGCTCGTCGTCGTATCATCCGGCAGGCAATTCATGTGCATCCCTGCAGAAAATCTAAAATTTTCATCATTTTCTCAGTTCTCGTTGCTTGATCGCTTACTCCTCGGAATGGTAAATGTTCGGGCTTTTAGCCAACGTGGAGCCATTTTTCAAGACACATTTGTGATCCTTGAAGACGATGTACGTCTAAACAGACGTCAAAAAGTCAAGTTTTTCACTCGACCATTTTGCCCATCGGAAGCGACAACGCAGCATCCGTAGCTCGCAGCGTCTTCCACAGCACATAACAGTTCGTGTCACTGGAAAGTGGCCTTGGATGAAAGCCAAAAGAAGACGAACTTGAAGAATTTCGCGGCCGCGCCGTCACTCTGGATTGCTTTGCAGCGATTCTCAAGGACGAGTTCCTGCTCGCCGCTTGCCGTGTCCGGATAGCATTTCATCACAACATTGCTTCTGTAGGTTTTATTGTTAGTGTTATTATTCATAACGCTTTAGGAGGTGTTTACTTCGGTTCGAGAAGACCTTGACAGTATTGCATTGTGTTCAACTCTTCGCCCGTGATCACATCTTTCACTTTGCAAGTGTATCCTTCTTCAACATAGAGGAATTGAAATGCCTGAAATGTAAAATTTCGACAATTCTTCCCAACCATCTGAATAAAGTCGCCGGTAGTTGACCTAGCTATCTAACGCGGCGGTAGCAGTGGTAGAATCCTTTATTACTAGAGGGAAACGGGGAAGGAGAAAGGGGAAGAAAGGAGAGGCTCCTTTACGGAGGCATTGCACCCAACAGCCACGATTACTCACGTGCTCGCCTATTTCTAGGCGCCTTAACAAGGTGAATTTTTCAAAGTCTGTAAAAGGGATCTGGGAGAACTTCATACGCTCTTTCTGATGCTGTTTGTTTCAGCTGAAGATTTTCAGTGTTTTACGCTCAGCTGATGCCCTCGAAGTAGCATACTCGAGCCCCTTGCAAAGTGCAAAGTTTGCAAAATGCAAAGTTTGCAAATTGCACAACTTCAGTTTTTAGCTTTCGTTTTGTTAGAAAATTGATGTTATTTTGGCATTGCGTTTGCTGGAGAACACTTTTGACATCGAAAATCAACCACAGTGGCCTATTTGGCTGCAACAGTTGCTCACAAAACGAAAGCTAAAAACTGCAGTTGTGCAATTTGCAAACTCTGCACTAGCAAGACCCGGGAAGGTACTGATTTGGGCCGACAAACAATATCCGCTGTTCAGAGCTTTAGGCTGACATCCCGGGAGTGTCCAAGACCAACTCGGGTTCCTTCCTTGGCATGCCCGAGCTTCAGGCCGGCATCCGGGAGTGTTCAAGACCGACCCGAGTTCCTTCCTTGGGCTTCGCAGTCATAGGCTGACATCTCGGGAGAGTCCAAGACCAACCCGGGTGCCTTCTTGGGCTGCCCAGTCATAGGCTGACACCCCGGGACTGTCCAAGACCAACCCGGGCTTCTTACTTGAGCTAACCAGAGCTCCCGGGACTGCCCAAGACCAACCCGGGTTCCTTTCTTGGGCTGACCAGAGCTTCCGGGAGTGTCCAAGACCAACCCGGGTTCCTTCCTTGGGCTGACCAGAGCTCCTGGAACTGTCCAAGACCAGCCCGGGTGCCTTCTTGGGCTACCCAGTCATAGGCTGACACCCCGGGACTGCCCAAGACCAACCCGGGTTCCTTCTTGGGCTGCCCAGTCATAGGCTGACATCACGGGAGTGTAACCGAGACCAACCCGGGTTTCTTGCTTAAGCTGACCCAGGGTGGGTAACGGGCCGGGCCCGGGCCGGCCCGGGCCGCCTGGTGCCCGCCCGGCCTTGGGCGGGCGGGCCGCCAGTCTCTTTTGGGTCGGGCGGGCAGGCCGGGCCGGGCGCGGGCCGCCCGCGAGCGGCCCGGAGGTACAGAGGGGTCGGAAGAGTGAAAGTTTTTCTAAGTCTTTCTGAGGTCAAATCTGCTGCTTTCAGCAGTGGGCTCATTCAGCCAGTATCTGCTAAACAACCTGTATAGCCGGACTTTAAACAGCACATATATGAAAAAGCTTCGAAGTAGGCCTCTCCCCCACTATCAAAAGGCACTGGCTCGCTCTGTTAGAGGAACACTATGAACTCTTATCTCCCAACCATTTCGACACGTAAGGAAGTTCAATGAGTTCAGTTGCAGAAATGGAACAAGGAAGACTTCTGTTGAACATCAACAGTTTCATTGGGCGTGTTTTCGAGAAGGAACTCTCAATGTAAGCGATGCTCCGAGATCTTCGAGATAACGAAGCATGTAAAGTGAAAGAGTCATAGTTTTATTCGACAGCAGCTAGACGAGTTTCAGCTCTGTCAATCCACGGATTGCTTGTGCAAGGACACCCTATACTACCTCGAACACGTTGAAAATAATTGAAGTCGCGAGGCGCATCACAGTTTCAGCGCAGATTCTTTACTGCAGTTCAGCATTTTGAGCCCAAGCCTTGTAAAAATCATGAAACTGCGCACCGCAGGGGGGAAAATTAGCCAACTCGACGAGTCGGATTGCAAGCACTGCATGACTAAAATCGGCCCGGGGGCCGCCCGCCGCCCGCCCATCCTAGCGGGCGCGGGCCGGGCCGGGCCCGGGCCGCCCGCGGGCGGCCCGCCTGTTTTCCCACCCTGGCCGTGACACACATGCTCGGATGATTTTTATTCCCAAATCATGCAGGTGTGTAGGCATCCCAGACGTCGCAGATGACATAGAGGCCCCCGCCCTGTGCGCCTTGACAGCATGCCATAAGTGGATAAGTGCAGGGCACTCGTGGGCATGTCGACCAGCGCTCAAATGGTCCCCTGAAGTCGTTCCTTAACGGTCAAATAGTAAACTGCTCACCTGCATTGACATCCAGGTTTACATTCTCTGGTCTCCCGTTGAGTTCCACACATCCCGCAATTCTCGCTGCACACTCCCTCCGTCAACCAGTCCGTGTATTCTTGACCTTCGATGCATTCCAGAGCAGGCTCGGTTGTTGTTACTGTCGTAGTAGTAGTCCCGGTTTCTGTTGTCTCGTGTTCCGGTTCGGTCAGTCGAACGATGACAGGCCTAGTGCGAGGCCTCGGCGGAAGTCTCGGAGGGCGCGTTGTTCCAGGAAACGGCGAAGGAGGTGGAATGTACTCACAGTCACGGTCATCATCGAAGTCGAATACGTCTTCACAAAAGCATTCACAACCATAAACTGCAAACCTAAACCGAAGGAGACCGAAAAGAGAAGAAAGAGGAGCCCGACCTGTAATGGCATCGTGTGAATGCCACATAGGAAACGGCCAAAAGCTTCCCATTTCTAATGCTGGTATTGGTGCTTCGAGCGATATTCTCGAACATCAAAAGATTGTTCGATCCATATGCCGAGCCTGTCGACTATTTATCTGTGTCGCTTGTTGATGTTTTTGTAAAGCAGAGGCAGCTGTGCGATTTGTAGGTACAAAACCAAATGTATCGAAGATCAGAAATTAGAAAAAAATGTGTACCGGAAAACGCACCGATATCAATCTATTCTAGCCAGCTCATGAAAATCGCTCAGAGCTCTGACATGAGACATCAAATGCAAAATGCTTCACAACCATCCACTGCTGTCAAAGTTAAAAAGGTCAAAGTTCCTCGCATTTCAAGGCAGCTTTACAGCTATGGCCTGGCGAGCCAGTGCACCCTGGGCGTGCAGTACGGTTCAGCTTTAGTACCCGGGGACGCAACTCCTGGTCGGGACGATTAACCTCCGGATGGAATATCCTCCCAATTGCCGACCCCGAAGGGATGACGCCTTGATTGGGCAACGACACCGCCGGGGATCGAACTCCCGACTTAAGAATGACAAGTGTCGCCAGGGACCACTTAGCCATGATGTCGTCTCTCTGCCTGTCTCTCCACTGCTGTGTTTATTCGAATTCATAAAATTCATCTTCCACTCGCCGCCTTCTCATCTGCTTCTTTTTGTTTCAAACTCGGACCGCAGACAAAGCTTCGATGCCAGATGATTTTCTTGTACTGTTTGCAGCACGACGTTCGAGGGAAGAGGCAGACAATGTCGGGACAATCCACTCGTCGTTCAAAGGGGCCACTGAAATCTCCCTCATCAATCTTTTCAAGAACTCGAACCTGCACTCGCAACCCGGCTTACATGTTCTTGTCTCATTCTGTTTGCCACAGAGACCGCATCCATCAGTGCACTCTGTGATGGGCACCCAGTCCGTGTACTCCTCGCCCTCCTTGCATTGTCGACGAGGCGGGGGTCGTGGTCTTTCTTCGGGTTCTGGACGTGGACGTGGACGAGGACGAGGAGGTGGCCGGACTGGACGATTATCGTCTTCTTCCGAGTGAAGAATCACAGGAGTTGTTTTTGGCCCTTCTGTTGCCGGAGTGAAAAGATTCACCGCCTCGCATCCGCTGTCATCGTCGAAGTCGAAGGCGACTCCTGAAAGCTTTGTACAATTAGAAGAACAATTTAAAAACCTTGGTTGACGATGCAGGGAAGAAGGAGAAGAAAGAGTCCGATCAGCATCGCCTAGACGAGAAGGCAAGCAAAAGGCGATGGTTCCCTTGGTTTAAGATCCACATTCTCAAGGCTCGAGTCTCACAGAAACAAATAAACTTAAAGGGACTTCAATAAACTTCAAAGGAAACGCGCATGCTGTGTAAATGTGCGTAATCACTCATTCTTTGCTTCTCAAAAGTACTCACAATTGTGATCGCTCATCAACCGATCGCAAATGACATTACTATCGAGATCTTCCTGTCTTAAAAAATAACAATAATCTATCGGCAATGTGGATGTGCAACTCGTGGACAATTTCAGAAAAGAAGCACCAGGCTTGATTCACCTTGCCTTCAACATCAAAAAAAATCAGTTGATTACAACACCTAAATAAAGTCGAAAGTCTAGATTCTGGCGATTTCAATCAAAGAAAACTCTCCACATTTGATTCGTAGCAGAGAAAAGAAGTTTATTTGTTTACTTCCCATTAGTTTTCGACGCTGTTGAATCCGCTTCTCACTGCTTAAACGGAATTCCACAGACGAACGTAGCATCTCGGATGATCTTCGAGTAAGGCCTGCAGCAAGTGGAACGCGGGAAGAGACAGATCCTATCAGGACAGTCCACTATTCGCTCGAAAGGTCCACTGGTATCCACATTAGTGATTGTTTGAATGACGAACCTGCACTTGCAGCCCGGCTTGCATTTCCGCGTTTCAGTTTGCTTTCCACAGAGACCGCAGCCGTCGGTGCACTCGGTGACCGGTACCCAATCCGTGTGCTCCTCGCCCTTCTTGCATCTTGTTCGAGGGCGTGATTGACCACGACGAATAGGATACACGACTCTATCAAAATCGTCGTCACATTCTTCTTCGGAATCGAAGAAGGCAGCTCCTAATAAATGTTCAATGGCATATATTATTGAGAGACCTTGGATGAAAATGTGAAGAAAGAGAAGGAGGAACAAGATGAGCGTCTGACGCATCTCGACGCTTCAATAGCATCCAAAGCAGAAAGCTTGACGTGTTAAGGACCAATAATTCACGAAAATTGCGGAATTTATCGGGCTCCCGTCTCTCGGAAACAAGCATTACTAGATGGCACCATTGTTCTCGAACTGCTCATTCGTCTTCTGAATCGAGGAGGAGAGCGCCAAGGCACATTCGAAGGCAAGAGGGCAAAAAGGATACGAATATGAAGAGTATTTTAAAATCCAGCCATACATATGATATTTAACATGACCAATCGCCCCCGGCGCGAAGCGCCGGGGGAAGTTTCCTTTGGTCGGGCGCTTTTACTCCCCTGAGGATCTGAAAACTCTCAGATATCGCGAAAAATTCCACCTTTTGAGCCGCTCTAAAGCGCAGCGGCAATGCGACTACATCCTCTACACGCCAGTTTTTGAATCTCAGAAAAAGATTTAGTGGCGCTCGAGAACGAGAAGTTTTCAGAGTTCTCCGATTTTTCGTGTATGTTTGTCACGCTTCGACGCAGGGACTCGATGGTTCGATTCCGCCGAGAGCCCAAATTTTTGCCGTTCTTTTTTCTTTTATGTTTTGCTCAGATTTAGTCAGACGCTTACTAAGAAAGCCACTTCTAGCCTAGAGAACATGGTAAAACATCTTACCGAGCACCAATGAAGGCTGCAACTATAGGAGCCTTCGAGAAGCCTCTAGAAGCTTCGAGAATGTTCTAGAACAAAGTGATAATAGAAACTGTCAGCTTTTCTTCGGCTTGCCGCTTGAGAGCTTCCATTAGAGAAAAGCCCGTTCAATTTCTCTATCGAGATAGAAATACTGTTGCGAAACGCACTACGAACGGCTACTGCATGACCTTTGTCTCTAAACAAGCAAAGCGTCTCATCGTCAACGTATGTATTGTGCACTAGCAAGAACAAAATATTGTATGTCCCGCAGTACGACATTCCTTTATTTATTCGAACTCATAAAATTCATCTGCCATTCGCCTCTTTCTCATCTGCTTCTTTTTGCTTCAAACTCGGGCCGCAAACGAAGGCTCGATGCCAGATGATCTTCTTGTATTGCTTGCAGCAAGATGATCGAGGGAAGAGACAGACAATGTCAGGGCAATCCACTCGTCGTTCGAAGGGTCCACTGAAATTTCCTCCTCAATATTTTCAAGAACTCGAACCTGCACTTGCAGCCCGGCTTACAGGTTCTCGTTTCATTCTGTTTGCCACACTGACCGCAACCATCAGTGCACTCTGTGATGGGCACCCAGTCCGTGTATTCCTCGCCCTTCTTGCACCTTGGACGAGAACGTCTCCGTTTCCAGTCTTCATCTTCGTCGTATCGAGAGCGTGATTGACCACGACGGAACGGATAAACGACTCTGTCGAACTCGTCATCACATTCTTCCTCGGAATCGAAGAAGGCGGCTCCTGAAATCTGTCAGCAAGAAATATTTGCAGACCTTCATTCAAGATGATTGAAAAGAGAAGAAGGAACAAGACGATACGCATATCGATGCCTCAATAGCTTCCAAAGCAGAAGATTTAACGTTTAAAGGCCAATAATTCGTGGAAATTGCGGAATTTGTCGGGCTACTGTCTATGGGAAAGAAGCACTGCTTGAAGGCTCCAGTGTTCTTGTAGGATGGCATTATCATAAAGTCTCATTTATTGTGTCTGTCAATTTTGCCAAATGCTAGTCTTTTCATTTTGGCTCTTGTTTTAAGGACCGCAGTAGCTCAAAAATCCACTGAATTTTATCTTCCCTGATGGCACTATTCGACTGTAACATAAGCAAGGCATCTCTTTAATGACAGTTTGCTTTATTTTGTGAAACCCCTTTACATAAGTTTTTCCTGGGTTCTAGCCATTCTAGCGTTGTCCTCCTGCCTCTCATTCTCAGTACCACAATATAAGGCTTGAATCTCGTTGACGTGCCATTTGTACGGACTGAAGCAGGCGCTTCGCGGGAAGAGACACACCTTGTAAGGACAGTTGACGCGTTGCTCGAATGGCCCACTAAATTCCAGTTGAAAAAAATGAAACAAAAGAAGCGAATCTGCACTTACAACCAGGTTTACAGCTCCTCGTCTCATTCTGCTTCCCACACCGCCTACAAGTATTGGTGCACGCAGTAATGGGTCGCCATTCGGTGTATTCTTATCCTTTCTTACATTTCGGCCTGCGTCTACTCTTCCAGTCGTCATCCGAAGCATTGTCATAGCGGTTTCGGCGACCAACTTTATCCTCCTCGTCCTCACAATCTTCTTCGGAATCATAGAATAAAATACCTGGACAGGATTCTGCTGTAAAAGTGTTTAAACCTTCGTTGAGAATTCTTCACTCCATTCGTCCTCGTCGGCCGGTCGTGTTCTCCAGCGCTCTCCGCCACCGCCGACCTCATTCTCCGCCGGGGAGAAGCCGCCGACGGCCGTCGCCCTCGCCACACGCTGATGGGATGCTGCCGCCGCCGCCCTCGACACCGCTGAAGAGGGAACGCCGCGCTGGACGAGCCGCCGTCGACGCCGTGAAGCCCCTGCCCGAAATGGCACTGGAGAAGCCCGGGCAGTATCTCCGTCCACGAGACCAAGCCTCGTCTTCCCCGTCCCCAGCAGGCGTACCGCCTTGATCCCTGGGAATAAATGTTTAAAAAAATGAGAATTGTTGAAAACAGCCGAATGAGGAAAATAAGCCGCATCTCGGAAGCGTATGGCGATCAAGGGAGCAAAATAGCGCGTTTTCATTGCCAATATTTTGTGGGAAACGCCAAAGATTTATTGAGGCTTCTGTGTTTCGGAAGGCATGTCTTTGGCGTCTGATTGTACGACTTTCGTTCTTCAGCCAATGCACCTAGTATGTGAAAGAAAGCTAACAGTGGCGATTTGAGGTTAGTTCTTAATGCTCGCTAACATTTTTATTCGTTCAGTTTTAAGATGGTGTGCAATAGATTGTACGATTGACCATGTCGAGATACTTGACATAGCCCGTGCAACAACTGTTACGTGGAAAGAGGCAAACCGTATTGTTGCATGCGATTTGTTGAGTAAACGGCCCGCTGATTATAAGTAGTTCTTGAAAGTTTGAAGCTCTCACCCACAGGCGCATGGCGCCACACACGAACGAGTCTGGGTCTGTCTGCCGCACATTCCACAAGTGTCATTGCAGACTCCCGAATTTGTCCACGCCGTGTACTGCTCGGTGCATGGTGGAGATGTGGTTGTCGTAGGCGTCGTCGGAGTCGTCGTCGCAGGAATTCCACAAACGAAAGTACTGTTGACGATGATCTTGATATATGGCGAGCAGCATGTAGTGCGTGGAAAAAGGCAAATGGTGTTGTTGCAATTGACATATTGCTGTGTGGGCTGACCATCGCTGCAATTCAAGCATTCTCACAAATAAGACAAGAACGAACGTGCAGTTGCAGTTGGACTGACAGCTCCGAGTTTGTCTTACGACCCCGCACATGCCACAAGTGTCATTACAAGTTCCTGAATTGGTCCAGGCCGTGTACTGGTTTGTGCAGTTTGTCGGCGCTGGTGTTCCACACACGAACGTGTTGTTTCGAATCACTTTTTGGTAAGGAGAACAACAGGTGTAGCGAGGAAAAAGACAAATCTCTATGGGACACGACAACCATTGCTCTGTGTCTTGACCGTCCCTAACAATAAATCATTTTGAGACTAAATAAAGTTTCTCAACAAACGTGCAGCGGCAGCCATCCTTGCATGCACGAGTTTGCATTTGGAGACCGCACATGCCACAGGTATCATTGCAAGCTCCCGAGTCCGTCCAGTCCGTGTACTCGTTGAGGCATTCGGGACCAAGATTCAGTGCTTGACAGATGTCGTCCGCGCCTTGAAATCGCTTAATTTTTAGAGATAAACGAGTACATACCATTAGTTGCTGGGGTTAGAAAACAAATGAAAAAGATGCCATAGAGCAAGCCGATGAAGACGTGACAGTTAGGAAAAAGGGATGACCCACGCTCCATGTGAGCACTTCGCTTTGACTGGCGTCGTAAGAGATCTCTTTCAGTAGTGAAACAGCCACAAAAGAATAATTCTTCGATGACTAGCATTACAATCGACGTCTGAATTGAGTGCGGTTTCTTGTGAGCTTCTCGGTCTTTCATCGCCATCTCGGCCATTTCTGCGATCCAATAAGCGCGGTATATTTCTTGTACCGAAAAAAAATCGAAAAAGATATGGCAAAAAGGTATCTCCGGCAAAAAAAACTGCCGAGATTTGGTCTGCTCAAACGCAAAACGGCTTGTTGAATATACCAAAACCGGTGTTGAGAAAGGAGTTTTGGACCCATCCACAAGTCCGGACGGCTTGTTGCATATACCGATACTGGTGGCCACAAAGGAGTTTTGGACCCATCCACAAGTCCGGACGGCTTGTCACATATACCGAAACTGGTGCCCGACGTGTCAAAAAACTCTAAGCCTAAGGGCCCCGAAAATCGGCCGATTTGATTCGCACGATTTTTGGCCGGCAGACTCGATGTCTCAGAATCTGCTCTATTTCATATGTACGTGTTCTTTGGATGTCTGTGAGTGCGTAGAACGTAAAATCAGAGGCATAGGAGGCGTCATTATACTAGGCCATTACCGTGATAGTGAGTGTGAGCATTTGCACTCTTCAGTTCTTTAGCAGTCTTCTCAAAGGTTAGGGTGGCAATAATTCAGCTTGAAGAATTTATCACTCCATTCAATTGAAGTTCTTATGCGGGTAAGCACGTGAACATGCTATCCTTGATCTGCTTGGAGTATCCAGAACAACAAGTCGATTTCGGAAAGAGACAGATCGCGTTGGGGCAGGCCACTTGGCGAGAAAACGGTCCGCTAAAATTTAAAAATTATTATTTTATAATGTTACCTGCACGCGCATGGCGGTTCACATGAGCGAGTCTCTGTCTGTGTGCCACACATCCCGCATGTTTCACTGCAGGGTCCTTGCGCTGTATAATTTGTGTATTTCTCGGTGCATGACGGCTTCGTCGTTGTCGTTGTAGGCGGCGGAACCGTCGTAGCGGGAATTCCACAGACGAAAGTGCTGTTCACGATGATTTTCTTGTACGGATCACAGCAGGTCGACTTGGGAAAGAGGCAAATCTGAGTCGGACAACTCACCGACTGCTCTTTGGCCGCAGAGCCTTCGCTGAAAGAGACTCACTTGTTTTGAAATTCAATTTGAAGGAAAAGAGTCATAAACGAACGTGCAGTTGCAGCCAGCCTTGCATTGCCGAGTTTGCTTTTGAAGCCCGCACATGCCGCAGGAATCATTGCAGGCTCCCGAATTCGTCCACTCGGTGTACTCGTTGACACAATCCGGACCGAGATCCAACGCCTCGCAGAGAGCGTCATCATCCTGGCCTTTAGCCATTTAGTCGTAACTGAAGGAGAATTGAACACTAACCACTGGTCGTTGGTGTTAGGAACGAAATGGCGAATAAGCCATAAAATAGCGCGACAAAGACAGAAAAGTGAGGAGTAGAGGATGTCGAGCGCCTCACGTGGATCATTTCCTCTAGACTGACACTGCAGACGATCCGATTGAGAGAGCGAAGCAAAGTATCAGAAGAATAATTACAGATGACTTAGCATGAAAATCGAGTCCTGAATTGAAGTGGCCAGACTGTGAGAATGCAGCAGACTTCACCGTCTTTTGGGGTGTCTCCGCTGGATCATCAAACTCGATCTAATAAGGAAAACATCCATTGAATTGCTGTACCTAGTCGCGGTTTGTCATAAGTCTTTATTCAAAGCTCATTTGTACTGCACACAACATCACAACTTCTACCCAAAATTTACACAGCCATTAGCTTGTTTTTCTCCATGTGAGCCTTCCATGTTGGACTGACCGGACAGCTTGGTTTTCTCTTTGAGATTTGAAGAGCCTTGGACACCGCCCAGCTAAGGGCAATGGGAATGCCGAAGATGCCGGCGATAACCAGAGCCATAATGATCAAACGTCTAGCAATAAACTTCGCTATTGTTTTGAACCCAAACCTTTGCAACGGCAAGTCGGTCCATCCAGTCGATGGCGCCGATCTGTCATCCACTTGATCCGCGGACGATTCCATTATCAAGCAGAGAAAGGCTGAATGCAAAGGATTGCGAAACCAATACAACGAACCAGACAGAGCTGCGAACCACGCGAAACCAGCCTTCATTGCAGATTGCGAAAAGCAGAGAACGGAGAGGGCAACGTGGCAGGCGGAACAACGAATGAACAAACGGCAGCCCCGCACCGAGTCGACCCGGAGAGCAGATCGTAAAGATCTCTGAGCATGTGCACTCGAAGCTCTCGATAAGACAAGGGCACGGCTTGTTCTCGGAATGACGTCATGAGACTGAGAGGGGTCAGGGCCCGCTCTTCAAAGATGCTCCTCCACCCTCTTCTTGTTCGCTTGCAGTCATGCTTGTTCAAGGGCTAGAGATAGCGCTTCATAGACCGTTGAGGATGAGCCAATGTGGTCTTGTTCTGACTAGGAAAAGTCCTACGAGGCAAAGGAAACCCGAAGGCGCTACTTGACAAGGTGCGGTTCGGATTGACTCACGTGTGAAGCGAACAGCGCTCCACTTACAAATTCATTGAGAAGAATGACGACCCCCCCCCCTCCCTCGATAGTGAGCATGCTGTGAGATTTGAAGTTCAAGAAAGCAGAACCGTTGTGAAACAAAACGAAACTTGGCAAAATTACGAAGTTTGAAACGTTGAATGAAATTTCATTGAGGTGTCTTCGATGGTAAAAACGTGCGAAACGGTGTGTGATGGTTCTTCCCTTGAGGGCGGAATAGGGAACAAAGAGAATGAAAGACGAAGTGGATGAGAGAGGAATTCCCACCGCGACGCATTCATGTGCTCTGTGCCTTTGTATCGATTTGGTCAAGACTTTCGCCGTCTTCCGTTTTTCTCCTCACAGATTTTCCTGATCTGTGATGTGACTTATTCGATTGAAGAAGCAGACAGGCGAGAATGTTTACCGGTAATTAGAATTGGTCACCCAACATGAGGCATCAGACATTGGCAGGCATGACACAAACAGCAGCCAAGGACATGCCGGGATTGAGACAAGTGATGTCGTCCCATTCACCACCTGAAGCCACGACGATTCTCGCACAGCCCGTGCCCGTCGCCGCCTGAACAGATTTCTTGTTCAAACTCTTGAGATGAAAGAGACATCATCTGGCTGTCCGGGAATCCAATTCCGGTAGACTGAAGCAATTCCGTCGATCCACATCCAGGCATTCATGTCCGTTCCCATAGCCACTGGCGCCATGTAACCAATACAGGCATGTACTGTTATGCCGTTAGCTGCCATCACATCTGGAATCTTTTTTTCGCTTGTTGATCGCAACTCGCGTTGAGTAACAAAGAAATTCCTACCTAAAACATACGAATTGTCTGCTGGTGAATGAATCGATACAAGCATCGACGTCGACTCCACTCCCATGCAGAGACCATTCGCATCGCCGCAAGTCATTGGACCCGGAATCACCTGTTCAGTTGTGTTTATGAAAGAGCAGACAGAAGAAAAAGCGTACGTGATAGCATAGGTCTGTACCAGGTCGAAGCTCCCAATCATCAGGGCAAGGAGGCTTTGTAGTCGTTGTCGTAGAAGTGGATGTTGAGGTGCTGGTCGAGATGCTGGTTGAAGTGCTGGTACTAGTTGCAGCCATGGTCGTAGAAGTTGAAGTACATGGCGAAGCAGTCGGAGTGGTTGAAATCGATGTCGGTAACGTGTACATAAGAGTCTCCGTGGGAATCGATGGCATGCAACCAGAGGCAAAGTCGAGAATGAGCAAGAAGATGCAAAGTGCAAGACACATAGAGCGAGATTTCTGCGTTAACAGACAGGGAAAGTGGTCTCTTCCCCCTTTCCCCGAATCCGGTCTGAGAGGTCGAAACTTCGGGCGTCCCGCCGCACGAAACAAAGCGACTTCTAAACTGAGTCTCTCTCCATCATTTCACACGAATAAAAATTCGAAACTTCTATATGAGGTTTGGTCTCATGAAAAAGGAGGATCGGGATTTCCATTGCGAGGTGAGCACAGACTTCACGACAGCTTCTCTTGCGCGGCGCCCCCCCTCGATATGGGCAGCGTGGCAGGCGGATCCTCTTCAGTGCTCCAGATAGTCAGTGCAGAATGTCTGGAGGGGGCTGGGATCTGGAGGGGCCTTTATTCCGATGAAACTGATGAGAAAGCCCCCTTTGTCAGGAGTTGGTCGGCTTATATGCGGGTTGCAGAGATGCTAACAAAGTGGGCGTATCTGGGTCAGAGTTTAGGGAAGATTCTGGAATTGGGATCAGCGAAGGTACTAACAAACGAGGGTCGTGTACACGACATTCAGTCTTCAATCACACAACTGATATCATATCAACGACGCATCGATATCAAGTCGATCGGACGGGGAAGGGGGTCCTAGTCGTGGCCGCACGGCATCAGCCAACGCGATGCGTTTACTTCCTTGGCATTTCACTAGCTCTGTTTCTCATAACTCCTTTTAGTTTTAACAGATGAGCAGCATGGCGCGCTCTAACGACTTCAAGAAGCTCAAATTCCTTGGCTGGGGCTCGTTTGGAGGAAGGGTTCTGCTCTGTGAGTAGGTCCTGTTCTAGTTGAATTCGACGATTTCATCAGGAGACTCAGTGATTCCACTCAATGTGTTGTCAAGTCGGTCTGGATTGGCAAGGGACGACGAAACCTCATCGACGAGGTGAATCTGCTTGGAAGACTTCAGCATGAAAATATCATCGAGTACATAGATCATTGGTGCGAAACGGTGGGTGTCGTCAATCATGCATTTTATGCCACTTCAGCCAAGTTGTCAAATACTTTGAATTCAGCAGGACTTATTTATAATGTTTGCACCAGCCGGAAACACCCTACGTTGCGCCATAATTCATCAACAATTTGTGCATAATCCAAATCAACTGGAAATCTTCTTGAAGGATTGCTTGCACACAGGCGTTCAGCTAAAGCAAATTTTATCGGATTCCGCTGTTCCGTTTTCCGGCCTGTATTTTTAAATCCTTCAAA
>JAQIXL010001836.1:0-15606 GCA_034700245.1 Poikilolaimus oxycercus | reverse complement strand
TGCATGAGGGCATTTGCATAAGTCATTTGCATAAAGGTCGTATGCTAATGTGCGAGGTCAAAATTTGCATAAATTTGCATGAGGGCATTTGCATGAGCACATTTGCATAAAGGTCGTATGCTAATGTGCGAGGTCAAAATTTGCATAAATTCGCATGAGGGCATTTGCATGAGCACATTTGCATAAAGGTCGTATGCTAATGAGCGAGGTCAAAATTTGCATATGGCGAAAATTAGCATACGAAAAAAATTTGCATATCGAAAAATTTGCATATAAAAAATTTGCATAAATTTGCATGAGGGCATTTGCATATGCAAATTTGCATACGGGTCGTATGCTAATGTGCGAGGTCATTTGTGGGCACCGACCGGTCGGTGCTGTGACAGAGTGTAACAATGTCAGGTGTCACAAACGAACAACGATATTGTATAGGGGAAGGGGATAAGCAAGTGGGTAGAACGTCCTTTCACTTTACTCGGCCTCAATCGGTCGATTATGGCGCCAAACTGATTTTTCGTCGCCGAACTCTAGCCGAGCCTTTGGGCAATGCAAAGCATCGCTTTATGAGCAGGAATAGATCTTCAGGTGACTATGCGGCTGCCGTTTTTCTGTCTCAATTAGCGCTGCACTTGACGTGCACTAGAATAGCAGCCACGAGACAAGGCAAACTCTCAGACAAAACTCTGTTGAGTCCTAAAATTTCCTCCTTTAAAAGGAGGAAATTGAAAGTTGGTGTGATCTACTGAAGCTTTAATGTGGGCAGAAAATGATGATTTTTGCGTTTAATCACACTATGTGGTTGAATGAAGTGAGAAACCCTCCCCTCTCTAATAAGACGCTAAAGGGTTTCACTTCGTCTTGTAAAACCCGACTTTCCCAGTCGCTTGTCAGCTAGTTCGGTGAGCGTTGCCTGCCATGATTTTGCCCTGCTGTGCAGCATACTTTTTATACTTCTTGACGACGGCTTCGGCTAGGGTCTGCTGCTTCAATGAGCTTGTGCAACGCTTTGTTTTTGCTTTTCAGCCGTTGAAAATTGGTTTCTTCTCGGCTCTCAACGATTCTACTCTTGTGAGCACGGTTGGGTTTGCGGCAAATGCGGCCGCCGTAAGTATCGCCTGGGATCGCATTGTTGCCGAACAGCTCCTACCCGACTTTGAAAGCCTCGAGTAAGCAAAAATGTCAAGAATGCTATCCTTCAGACTGCATTTCAAATTTGACGAATGCTTGGAAGATCAAAGCGCCGGCCTTCTCATCGAGCTAATATCGAACGACAAAGCCGACGGCGCTCTCGGGCCACCATGCTCAGCCTGTTTGTCTACTTCGCACACCGCACTTTATTTTAGCTGCTCTTATTGCTGGAACCATAGCGAAGTATTACGACTTCCCGCTAGTTCTGTGGGGTCCACCCTTTTCATCAGATCTCACTCAACAGAATTTGTATCCGACAGTCAGCTCCGTTTCCTACCCGACTTCACCGTGAGTGGGCACCTCACTGATTAATACATATTTTTCAGCTTTTATTGAAAGGTTTCACTTGGTCTTAAATAAAATGAGTCGCCCCTAGTGCTTCCTTGGGGGCTTCGAAACCTTTTTTTGCTTTTTGATACTGTAGCTTTGTGAGGAAACCATCCAACAAATCGGGCTTCTTCGGGAAAAAAGCCAGGAAGGGTATCCTAAGATCACCTTGGAAGGCTCTTTATATCACAAAAACCTGTGAACACTTACTTACTAACGGCAAACAATTAAGAGAAAATCAATTCGAAAAATAGACACTAAAACTTCGCTTGCTCTTTTGGGCTCAATCGATCCCGCCTAAAAGCCGGCCTGCATGTGTTCTCTTTCTCAACACGACGAAAGAAAATAAGCAAATTAGCGCCTTATTATAGGCAAGCAACAGCATTGTTCGACCTATTCAACTTTTTTGGTTGGACCGAATTCGCATTGATTTTCAATATCAAGCGAAGTGGTCTTGTGCCACGCTGCCAGTTTTTAGTTGACGACATCGACGTGAGTTGCCATTCCGTAGTGCAGCTGTCTTGGCCAAGAACGTTCAGGCGACAACAGACAGCCTTGAGAACGTCAACATTGCTTACCGTCGTCAGCTCGTCGAAGTCACCACGGCGACAATTGCTAGCGCGCTCACTCGAGGAGCCGAAGTTGCCCGAAGTTAGCATAACGAAAAGTGTTGAAGTTGAGAAAGCTATTCAGTCTTTGTGGTCTGTCTGGAGTCAGCCGACGATCGCCGCAAATTCCTATTGGGAATCAAAGACGGTGGGTACGATACCGACGAATTTGTATTTCTCTATACCGAGAGCCGGCGATCAGGCTTTGGTATGGCCAATCCTTGCAAGCTACTTCAATTTCTTATTAGACAATCCGCCAATGTGGATCGATTCGGCGGTGCCGAGCGATAACAGAGATGACGATGCGAAAGTTGCTGCACGTCGAGTTCTCGTGGTTTGTTAGTTTATTCCAAAGGCCTGGACAGAGTCCGGCTGCGCGTTGCGCGGCTCGTCGGCGCGCGCGGTGACGCGTCACATTTTTGATGCGCCGCGTCGGCGGTTGCGAGGTGCTCAAGATTTTAGATTTTATTCCCAGGGATCGCAGCATATCGCTGGTTGGGTCACGGGGAGACGAGGCTCGGTCCCGTGAGAGTGGATGTACTGCCCAGGCTTGTCCGGTGCTCCGTAATTAGAAATTCCCACATGCTTGTTTCCTCATTTTCGCACATCTACACTTTTTATGCTTACTTTTTCAGTTCTAACCGAGCGTTGGGCATGTATTCCGTCGAATAATAACAAGAAACAGCAAAATATAAGCTTAGAATATCAAAAACAAGCAGGACGACGCGCGACGCGGCGCGACGACGCATCAAGCTTCACGCGGCGACGCGCGACGGCTTTTGCGCCGCGCCGCACGTGTTTGCGCCGCCGAACTCTGGCCGAGCGGCGCCGCGCGTGACGCCGCGCGTGTTTAGAATTTTTTTTTTAGAAAAATTTGTTTTTTTTAAAGATTTTTGACTTTTCTCTCTCTGTTTCTTCACATCGACACGTAGTTTGAGCTCCGTCCCCAATAACCGTGCCAAAAAACCCGAGGTTCCAAGAGCAAAATCCGTTGAAAAACTGAAAAGTAGAAAAATGGCCGCGCCGCGCGATGCGCCGCTGGACTCTGCCCAGGTCTTACAAGTTAGCAGAAATTTTCTTTCAGATGGACAATCAACTGGCCAATACTTCATCCAATTTTACCACTCAATTTCAAACGCTCATGACCCAGTCACCATTCAACTGCTCGACATGCGGCAACTCACCGCCTGGCCAATATGCTCAAGGAGTGGCGGATGCCATGTACCTATTTGCGCTAAGCTTGAACAGGACGCTTGATGAAATCGGCACGCGTACCATCAACACTCATCCGTCCGGCGAACAAATGAGCATCAACAGCCGATTGGAATTCAATGGTAAAAGGCTGTTCACTTGGCAAAGTAGCTGGAGAATTAGGCTTCAGTGGTGTAGTGACAATAGGCGAGAACGGCACGCGCAATCCCATATTCCAGCTATGGGCGCTCGACGCGACAGATGTGCCGACAGCATATTTGCAACTAGAAACGCAAAGTTCTGGTTCTGCTGTGAGTTTTTTCTTTGGCATTGCTCACTGCTTCTTTTCAAGGAATCTCCTTTTCTTTTTTATTCTAAAAGACAGCAGTTTCAGAACATTGTTCTTTATGGGGCCGAAGCGCAGCTGTGGTCTACGCGTGGAGGGAAACGACCCTCGTCGCAGCCGGCTTGCGGTTTCACTGGCTCTCTCTGCATCAACAGTGATCAAAACGCAATGTCAGTTATTTTTGAAACATCCGAACTGAACCATGTTAGATACATCATTATTGGCGTTGTCGCTCTTTTGCTTGTGCTGGCTACGGCGTTTTCCGCTAGTTGCTACGCTTACCGTTCGCGGAAGCTCGAAGAAGAACGCTTGAATCAACTCTGGCAGGTCCACTTCGCTACGCTCATCAAACCAGAAAGGAAGGTTCGAAATGTTGCTTGATCAAGATTTTCAACCCTCTTGCGAGTACGATGGGATGCTCAAGAAGTCATCAGGACTTCGGCTTACTGTGAAGCCCAACTAAGACATCGGAAGCACTTGCACTACTTTGAACTGAAGCCTTTCAGAGGAAGGAAGACCGCTCGGCTCGCTCCCTTCAAAGCGGCACCCTCTCTACATCGACAAAGTTCACGTTGGACTCCAAAAAAGACACAGCCAATTATACCTTCTACATCCTCGAAAAGTTTCTAACTACTGCTGAGCAAATCCTAAGTCGAGAGAGAAATTTTAGGGAATCTGTAGCTGGCAGAAAACACGAAACACTGCCGCTAATCACCAAAGCTGAGGCTGCACTTCTAAGACAGGCACCATTATTATCTGGCGCACTAAGGTCACACTTTAAGATGCGGCAGTTCGACCATGAGAATGTGAATCGTTTTCTCGGGCTTTGCTTGGATGGACCGGTGACGCTATCTTTATGGCGCTATTGTGCGCGAGGATGTCTGCGGGTTCTTCTCCTTCTCTTCTCGCTTTATTACAAATATTTAGGAAGTTCTCGAGAAGTCGACAATTACAATGGACTGGTTCTTTATCTACTCGCTCATGCGAGACATCATCGAGGTTCAATGGGCATATACAAATTTTAAGACAAATAAAACCAGGGCATTACGGCGCTGCATGGAACAAATTTTGGGGCGCACGGACGACTTTCATCGGATACGGTTGTCGTGGACGAGCGCTGGCAGGCCAAAATAACTTTCTACGGACTGGAGTTCGTAAAACTCGTTGAAAACAACCAAACAAGTTCTCGCGTTTACCAAAGTTTAATCGATCTTGCCCAGCAGAGCTCTATTGGACGGCTCCAGAGCTGATTCGCGACAATGATTTAAAGGGAACAAAGCCCGGAGACATTTACTCCTTTGCGATCATTTGCTCGGAAATAATTACTCGCAAACCCGTTTGGGATTTGCCCAATCTTGGCCTCGATTATGAAGGTTGATAGTAGGATTTTTCAAAATTTGTTTGTTAAGATCTTATCTATAAGCTAAAACGTGGCGGAAACCGACCAGTACGTCCATCGTTGTCCGTTGAAGGTGAGAATGCTGCGGAGGTCAACGCGACCATGGTTAGTATGCCTTCTTATAAGTAGGCAATTGAATGTTTGATCGTAGATTCACCTGATACAAGATTGCTGGGACGAGGAACCGAATCGACGGCCGACGGCCGAGGTCGCCCGCAGTACAATGAAAGCACAGAATCAGGGGAGGTAAATAAATGAATTTTTTTGCGAAAAATGCTTCTTACTAGATCGGCTAATTTAATGGATCACGTCTTCAACGTTTTGGAACAATATGCAGTTAACCTCGAGCAGGAGGTCGACGGGCGTACCAAGGAATTGTTCGAGGAGAAGAAGAAGAGCGATCTGCTGCTCTATCGAATGCTGCCAAAGTTGTCTATTAGCGTTCGATTTTTAGTGTTTAGACAAGTGGCTGAGAAGCTTAAACTCGGACAGTCGGTGGAACCGGAGAGTTATGAGCAGGTCACCGTGTTCTTCTCGGATGTGGTCAAATTCACTAATTTGGCTGCGAAATGTACACCCATGCAGGTTGGGCGTTCTTCCTTTATTTTTTCTTGCAGGTGGTGAATCTCTTAAACGATCTCTACACTACATTTGACACAATCATCGACGAGAAAGGCGTTTACAAGGTTTGGTACGATGCGCGCTAAAATCGCGACCTGCAGGTTGAGACGATCGGCGACGGCTACCTGTGCGTTTCGGGGCTGCCGCACCGGAACGGCAACGAGCACGCTCGAGATGTCGCCGAGATGTCTTTCAGCCTTTTGCAGTCAATTCACGAATTTCGCATTCCCCATCTTCGAAATGAGCGGATCAACATTCGCATTGGCTTGCATACTGGTTAGTTCTCACGCAACAAACTTACATTAGCGATCTAGGACCTTGTGTGGCCGGCGTCGTCGGTGTCACCATGCCGCGCTACTGCCTTTTCGGCGACACCGTCAACACTGCCTCGCGCATGGAGAGCAATGGAAAACGTATTCACCAAAAACCTTTATAACATAAGAGCAATTGGGCAATTTCAGCTGGAAAAATCCACATTTCGCCCACAACGAATCACTATTTGACGACCATTATCGGCGGCTATCGTACCGTGAGTCGCGGTGAGGTCATCATCAAGGTTTGTTAGGCGAATCCTGGCGCAAACCGTTCACAGGGAAAAGGAGTCATGGAGACTTTCTGGTTGATTCCACCTTTTGAGAGCGACGAGGAATCGCTGGAAAACGTTCTTACGACAGCGGCGATGCTCGATGCTGTCGCCCCGCCCCTAGCCTCCAAAGATGCTAGTCAAATTCACCGCTTTAAAGTACTTGAAAACGACAACCAATCTCTGAAATACACCGATTATCGTCAGAATTTTCATTCTTTTGGCAAAGAAGATGTCGATAACACTTTTTACTAAACTGAACTTTTGCCGTGTTTTATCATACTAATTGTCATTTACAACTTCTCCAGAGGCATTTATTTGTTGCATATTCTTCAATAAACAGACGACTGGAAACAGCTTGACTTTCGTCTGACGGCATGGAACTTGTACAACAACGAAAAACAGCAAAGCAAAAAAAAATTACAACAAAGACTAACAGCCGGTAGACGCGAGCCAACTCAGCCGCTGTCGTAACCAGAAACTTATCATGAAAATAAGCGCGTGTTTATTGCGAAAAAAGGTTGAATATATTCCTTCACTTCCTTGGATATTTCTGACGATACATATGGCACACAGAGTTTGGTGAGGTGCAGCGAAAGAATTTTTGTCATCAGGATCATTGCATGGAATTGCTTTTTCACCTCTCTCAACCTCAACTAGTGGAACCCGGGAAAAGATTTTTTGGTCGATCATAGGCTGACATCCCGGGACTGTCCAAGACCAACTCGGGTTCTTCACATGGGCTTCTCAGTCAGAGACTGACATTCCCGGAGTGTCCAAGACCGACCTGGGTTCCTTCCTTGGGCTGCCCAGAGCTTTAGGCTGGCATCCCGGGAGTGTCCAAGACCAGCCCGGGTTCTTTCCTTGGGCTGCCCAGAGCTTTAGGCCGACATCCTGAGACTGTCCAAGACTAACCCGGGTTCCATGCTTGAGCTTCCCAGTCACAGGCTGGCATCCCGGGACTGTCCAAGGCAGACTCGGGTTCCTTTCTTAGGCTGCCCAAAGCTTTAGGTTGGCATCCCGGGAGTGTCAAAGTGGCATCCCGGGTTCCTTCCTAGGGCTGCTCAGTCATAGGCTGGCATCCCGGGAGTGTCCAAGCCAACCCGGGTTCCTTCCTTGGGCTGCCCAGAGCTGTAGGTTGGCATCCCGGGACTGTCCAAAACTTCCTAGGGCTGCTCAGTCATAGGCTGGCATTCTGGGAGTGTCAAAGACCAACCCAAGTACCTTACTTGAGCCGATCAGAGCTCTAGGCTGGCATCCCGGGACTGTCCAAGACAAACCCGGGTTCCTTCCTAGGGCTGCCCAGAGCTTTAGGTTGGCATCCCGGGAGTGTCCCCCTCTCGACGCACATCATTGAAAAGAGCTCGAAGTACCATTCGAATCCGAATCACCTTTGGTTAGCACAAAAAGGTGAAAAAAGAGTTGGATAACGATCCGTTGATGGCTAGTTTTCGCTATTTAACCTTAAACTTGAGAATTTTATTACTCAAAAAGTCATGAAACTTGAACTCTTTGGACCCCCCCCCAAACTTTGTCTGAAAGTTCGACACAATAATGCTTCTCCGTGACTACTTACAAGAGAAGAATGAGCCAATAGTGAGTGTGCATTTTGCTTGAAGACTTATAGGTTGGAGATATTAGGATGAAATTGAACATCGCCGTAAATAGCGTGAAGGCAGACGTCATTTCCGTGAGCACCTCGAGGAGAATTGGACGGGCGTAGTTGAAGTTGAGGTTATGCTCCGAGACTCCGTTTTCTATTTGAGGCAAGAGCGTTGACATGACTTCACACATCGGAAGAACTGGAGCAGCCGGGCACACCGAATAAGGGTTCAGTGGGTGACTAATGTTCTCGATCTCGAGCAGTTTTTTGAAGTCTTTAACTTCTCAAATCCGAGCAACGTGTAGCTTGTTGTGTTGTTGAGAGCGTCCCGAGCAGGTCTCTCTTCCCCTTTTCTTTGTGATTCATTCTCACTTTCTGATAGTAACTTTTTTTTGTTGGTCAAATGTGATTCGTGAAGTATCTAGAGCGCCCAACTCCTATTTGAAAGTGGGGCGGCGCATCGTAGCGGGGCGACGACCAAAAGCGATGGCGTCATGCGACCAACTCTCGCATTAACGCCCCGCCTCCATTAATGGAGATCCATTTGTTCTCTGGAATTGAACGAGGGAAGCCTCTAAACACGGCGCCCAACCGAGTGTATCCTTCTGCCGCACCAGATTCTGTCTTCACACTGTCACACCTCAAAGTAAGCGATTCAAAGACTTTTTTGAAGTAGCAATCAGGACTAGTGACTTTACGGAGATCGCTCCTACAACTCGCAGCATTTCGCGAGATGATGTTGCGGTTGAATTGCTTGTGCATTTTTCTCACTTTTGCTAGCTCTCTAAATATAATTCTGCTCGCAATTTGCGTGTTTCCAACGAAACCTGAGGCGGCATCTTTATGTCTACTCCTGTCGACACTGACACTGACGCTTACGTTTATTGCCATATATCGCAAGAAGCCATACCTCCTGGGACCTAATTTCGCCTACAAAGTAACCTCTTGAGCATTCGATTTATGACTTTCAGTTCGGTGCAAGTATAATATTTTCGCTCTACACGTATGGAGGCGTGTCTACTGAACCATCGAAAGCACGACTTGCTCCGTGGGCGTTTGTCTCTGCTGCTTTTCATACACTCGAGGTTAGCAATAGTTCCCCAATTTTCCCTCTTCTAGGCATTACTTTTGTTTCGAGTGTTTATTGCACTCTGTGAAGAGGCAGATCAATGCTTAAAATCAACTTCTTCACCTCCATCATATGACGATGTTATGAAAGTTCCTCCTCCACCTTCGTATGAGGATGCCAAAACGCTTCGTATCGTCCAAAAGTTTAGAGACAACTTCGAACGCAACTACAGTCAAAATTCTTACATATAATAAACGACTTTTAGTAGCGCATCTCTCATTCGAGTTGTTAGCGACAGCCATGAAAATTGTAGAAGCTCTCCAAAAAGGGTGGATGAAAATTGTTGACTGTGAGGTTCTTCAATTCTCTCATTGTTAGTTAACAGACGAACGAGAAGAGCCACTACGCCAATTAAATAACTTTTCAAAGGATTTTTAAATAATCGTTTGCTTTCGACCGTTGAAACAACTGCTCCGAAGGTTGCTTATACGGCCACAATTTTAAGAAATTGCTTCAACTCTTTACAATCTTGATTTTCGGCATTTCATATGGAACAGACAATAACGGTTGGAACTGCCGACGCGCCTTCCAAACCTGGAAAACATTCACAAAGATGATGACAGCATTAAGGACGTAATATCCGGGGAAAGTGAAACCGGGCAAAGTGAACCACTTTGCATTGACTTGGCATCATCTTCCTTATCAATTCCGTAACGCGCGGCCATCAGACACAAACTTGAGAAATGTTTCAGTTGAAACGCAAGTGATAGAGGCAGGAAACCGACCGCACGCCTCAATTGTGCTGATCAAAATTACGCTAAATGTATGCAACAGAGCGATTTTTACAGCACTGCGCCGCTCCAAGGCCCCGAATCTCGAACACTACATATGTTTTCCTATGTTTTGAAAACTTCAATTGAAAGTCGCAGCCTTCTTCTTTCTAACGAACCAAAATTTTCTTGCTGGTCGCCATGTAATCGAGGGTAAACGTCCAAAAGAAGTTCAGCCGAGGACTGAGGCGCGGCTGTAAACACGGTTTTGAGCGGTCAAACTTCGTCCGAACCTGGTGATATCTACTACCGTTTTCTTCAGCTCGATGAGCCCTTTCGAATGGTATACTTGACATGCGTTTTGGACCAAAACGACCCTCCTAACAATTGTTTTTACGATTTAAGAGCGGGACTTCAGGCGACTCTCAGGAGCGGCTGAAATTTTCTGGAAAAAATAGCATCCGAACCAGTTCGATAAGCCGAACAAAACGTATTACTCAGTTTTCTCGTGGAAGAAGCTCGATTTTGGCCGAAATCCTGGTGGCCGCGCCATTTCCAACTTTAGAGATTTGCATTGTTAACGACGATGGAACTGTTAATCCGGATGCTAAATTCATTCGTGATCCTGATTCCGACGACGACGCTGATTCCATCAACGGCGCTGTTGCCAAACAATTACTCGACGGCATGGACTCGTTACGCCAACTCGTGAGTGCTCTTTCCAAGTCCAATGAAGCCCTGGTGGCCGAAGTCGGGGACCTTCGAAAGGAAGTCCAAACACTTCGAGCTCCAGCGAAATATTCTGATGCTGTAAAGCGCAATTTGGCTCCAACGCAGCTTCAAGAAGTTGCGTTGGTGCGTCGCGCTATGCGAGAAGAGAAGGGTGCCGACGAGCGAGCAAAAAATCTTATCTTGAAAGAAGAGAGAGACGTAAAGGAATGTGCAGAGGTTTTCGACAAGATGAAGAAGAAGTTGAACGTCGATCCAAAGTGCAACCGACTCGGCAGAGAAGGAAAGAGTCGCCTCATACGCGTCTCCTTCCCCTCTGTCGAGGAGGCGAAGCGTCGCTCGTCTGACTTTTAACAATGTCGCTCGTCTGACTTTTAACAATGTCTGTCTTTTGGTGCTTCGTATTAATCTTCAGTTCGCTTTAGTGGCGGCTCATCCTGTGATTGTTTTGTGGGTTCTCTTTGGTAGACTTACTGCGTGGTTGTTTAGTGTGGAGCCTGGAAAAAGGCCGCTTTGTTCGTTGTATTGTTGCACTTTGGGGGAACCTAGAGAGTCCTCTTCGCTGCGGAATCATACAGCGTAGATACTCAAGCTAGTTACATGGGGGCTGAGCCAAATTGAATTTATCTCGTCTTCATACGAGATTTCGTTGTTGTTTGGCCGTGAAGCTGATTGTTTTTGATTGTTCGTTGCTTTGGTAGCACGAATCTCCTGGTTTCTGACATGAATTAACGGTAAGAAAGGAAGAATTGAGCGGATTGTTGCTCGAGAAGCACAACTTTCGTGATTTGGCTCAAAATCTCTCTTGTTACCCGATTGATCGAATTGGTCATTCGGTGGTTCCTCGGTTGACTTTCCCGTTGACAGAGCACGGCGCTTGATTGATTGGAAAGGAGAAAGAAGCGTTAGACACGTGCAGGAAGAACGGATCCGCGGTTGCATTTGCCCGCACCGTGCCTGGACAGTAGCAAGATAAGCACTGATCCGAAAGAGAAGCGAGGTTGAATTTTCCTCCTTTCTCAACAAGAGAGAGCGAACTTGGTGATTGTTGTGGAAATAAACAATAGCTTGGGAAGGTAAGAAAGAAAGAAAGAATGAAAGAAAGAGAACACTTGGTTACCGGGGCCCATTTACTTCGCCGTCCGCACGGCCGGGGCGGAGGAAGGCCGGTGCCCTTTGCCTACCTTCTCACTCTTCTCCTTCCTTTCCTCATGCCCGAATAATAAAGACTGTCGGCCACTCAGAGGACCCATCAGCGTAAACTCCTGACGGAGCTGGGCAGGGGCCCTTTGTAGAGTCCATAACTACACCACGGCTTCAGGGTGAATGGTTGGTAGCTAGGGGAAACTGGAACTTAGCAGGTAAAAGACATTTCTCGCAAGACCCAACGGCACCGAAGGCAATCCATTGTGACACCTTCTTAGTGACGTCTGCTTCAGCGCTATCGATTTTGTTTTATTTTAAGTGGAGTGACTCTCGGTGCTCCCAAGGGCTAGTCAAGGGTGGAGTCGCTGCAGTTTCCAGTCTTTCCTCGCTCACGCGTTCCAGAGTGGCACGCCCCACGAATAAGATGAACCTTCTTCCTGTCGTTGGCTGCGTTCTAGCTCATGCCCTTATTTGCACGGCTTCAGAGTTGCTGCTCGAAGCGAAGGTTTGAAACTTTTTTGGTATTATGCAGATGAACCGAAGGTCGGCAGCACGGCTAGATTGCCCGCAGAATTTGGCGTGGCTTGGTTTCGTCTTCGCAACGACGCTCCGCCAATGCCGAGTAAGTTTTCTACAGAGCGATGGCTACTGACCTGTTCATTTCGCAGAAGGCAAATATCTTCTCAGTGATCGAGACTTGGACTTCTTTGTGCTCTGCAAACCTGAAATGCCGGTGCCAAATTGTGGAAAATGGGTAAACAAGGTAAAGAAGAAAGGAGAAGGGCCACTTCCAGTTCGCGGCGAATCGAGTTTTTTTGTTAACAACTGGTTAAACGAGCCATTGGTTTCAGAACGGCAAAGAAGTGAAGACGGGCAGCACCACCACGAAGGAAGGCAGCTATTTGGTCATTAAGAACGTTCAGGTTAAGGACGCCGGAGACTATTGGAGGTAGAAAGGGCTTCTTTCAACACAAATCCCATTCAGTGGTACTATCGCCGAGTGGGATGGTCAGGAAAACATCCGTCTTCAGGTTAATTGACGACTGCTTCTTACAATTCACACAGAAATCGTGTGATCGAGACTTCATTGATTATATAAATTAGTGCGCATGGTTTCATTTATTGTCGTTGAAACTGACACCTGCTTTTGTGACTTCTTGTGGCGGCTGAGAGGCCGACGTTTCCCTCTTTCTCCCTGCAGTCCCAGAGCCTGCGCTCAGCTCACGGTTTATCTCAGAAAGTGAGAATGAAGCTCAAAGAAACGGGAGGAGAGAGCGACGAGGAGGAAGGGGCTCGGGACGCTCTCAACAATTCTCCTGGTTGGCGAGTTATGGACGATTTGAGTTTTCAGGGAAACTCATGGAGGTACATGGACAACTTCCGTCTCCGAGGGAAGGGATGCACCACTGCGGGCACCGGGGAAGAGCCATGTTGAGTCATCTCGCCGCCTTATATCCTCATCAGCTCCGGGATTTTGTGATTGTTCTGTCCAGCTACCGTCCTTCTTCAGGGTTCTCGCTCCAGGACCTCACACTACATTACCGCCCGTTTCCACCCTCCTTGCGGATTTTTTTTTACATTGGTTCCGATAGATCAAAGTACGTAGAAGCTAATAAAATCATCTCCAACTCTGATCATGGGAATTTGAGCACGCAAAAAACAATTGGTCGTTTTCTACCGAAGAGAAGGCCATGAAATCGCGAAACCAACGCAACAGCGAGAAAGAGCGGTCAAAGACGAGTTGATTGAGCCTTTGCGCACCCCAGAAAGCCTATCAAATGCTCCAAATCCTGCCTTCTTGAAATCGGTCCCCAAAATGACTGGGATTTTGATCAAAAACAGATCAATCACTTGTTCACCACCACGAGTCTTGAAGCCTTTTGCCATCTTGACCTGCCAAAACACGGGTGTTAGGCGACTTTCCGGTCAGAATTGGACAAACCTTTACGTTAAGACTTCAAAACCCATTATCGAATCGAGAAATAGTCTCAATGGCAGTTGGCAGTTTCAAATCGGCTTCATACGAATCTGTACTGTAATTATGTTATAAAGTATAATTGAAACCGTCAAGCTCCTTGACACAGTTTGGTCATTCAACATTATCTAATCACCTATTTTCGTTTTCTAGCGAATCAACAAGGATTCTGGAGTTCTGTCGCATGTCGAGATTTCGACGGCTTCGAAGAAGTCTTGACTCGAAATAATTCCTTTTGTATCGTCAAAATAACGCTTAAGTAGATCGATCTGGTATAAAATCTTGCAGTGTCTTTCAACCCCGAAACCCAACCCTATGGAATATCCTCTCAATTGCCGACCCCGAAGGGATGACGCCTTGGTTGGCAACGACACCGCCGGGGATCGAACTCTCGACTTAAGAATGACAAGTGCCGCCAGGGACCACTTAGCCATGATTCCTTTTTAAAACTCCAAGTTTTTCAAGTTTTTATCCCAGGGTTCACAGCTTATCGCTGGCTGGGTCACGGGCAGACGAGGCTTGGTCCCGTGAGAGCGGACGTACTGCCCAGGCTTTTACAATAAAATTCCATTTATGAATATATACAAAGTAGAGGCTCACGAAATTGACCGATATGTAACATGAACGATCGTGAATAGGAGCATAGTTATGGGGAATGACTTGCAATCTGCTGTCGAGGACGATTGAGTCGACGTGTAGAGACATGTTGGACACGCTTCGAAAGCGATGACAAAACGGTCGTTTGCGTTTTTTATGTCAGTAATCAACTCAAAACATCCACCAAATGAGAAAGGCAAATCGCTGCCCGTAACCATCTGGTCAATCCTGAGCAAGTTTCTTTTTCTCTAGGATATGAGAGATTTTCTGTAAGAGTGCGAAAGTTTTTGGGACAGGGTCATTTTGAGGACCGATTTCAAGAAGGCACGATTTGGAACATTTAATAGGCTGTCTGGGGTGCTCAAAGGCTCAATCGACTCGTCTTTGACCGCTCTTTCTCGCTGTTGCATTGGCCCCGGCGGCGTCTTTCTCTGTTTTTGCGAAGATTTGACGATTGGAAACGGAAGCAGACCCCAAATCGCTAACAAACACAGAGCAGAATCGAGGCTCATGTGAATTTCAGCGATATTGAGCGCTTTCGAAGTCAAGCGCCAGATGCGCGTGAAATTGGAAAGTCCATTTTCATGACAGTTTTCTGCTTTAGAATAGCTTCTTTCTCCATGTTTCAATGCGGCTTGCCGCGGCGCCCAGAGAAAATAGAAAACTTCCAAAGAATGGTTGGAAATTCATCAAAACATTCAAAACTTGCTAATGCGATTTTTATCGTGCAGAAAAACAAGTTCCGTCTGACGGGAAGCAAGCCGTGAAACGGAGTGTATGTAGGCTCTCATCGTCTTAGTACTAAAGGACTAGTAACTAGACTGTTTGTAAAGGTCCTAAGGTACTAAGTGAACCCTAAGATGCATCAGTTACAGTACGGAGACATCTTTAACAGGCAAAGGTACTAACGTACTAAGATTTCTGATGCCATCAAAAGCTTCAGCATCGAGGCATCTCTATCAGGTCAAGATCCCAGTGTACTAACGTTGGTGTTGAATCTAAGGCTACAGTTTCGAAGCATTACTAATTGGTCAAAGTACTAAAGTATTGGGTTGAGCCAAAAGTTTTTTGACAAATTTGCTCTACCGCTAGAATAAATTTGTCAAAAAAACTTTTGGCTCAACCCAATACTAAGGTTTTTGAGGCCTGCAAAATCTTCAGCATCGAGGCATCTCTATCAGGTCAAGATCCCAGTGTACTAACGTTGGTGTTGAATCTAACAATAAGGCTACAGTTTCAAAACATTACTAGTTGGTCAAAGTACTAATTGTAAGGTACAAAGGTTTTTGAGGCCATTTGCATACTAACCCGCATTTGCATTCGAGGCATCCTTAGCAGGCAAAGGTACTATCGTACTAAAGTTTTTGATGCCATCAAAAGTAGGGTTGGAAATCGGTACCAACTTTTCGGTATTTTCGGTTTCGGTATTATCGGTATTGCCAAAAAATCGGTAT
>JAQIXL010001835.1:0-15608 GCA_034700245.1 Poikilolaimus oxycercus | reverse complement strand
GGTTTGAAGCGGAATCGTACTCTCATGGGAAAAGGAACCAAACCTCATACTCAGCTTGTCCCAGCAAAATTCCAGAAATTCCGAAAAATTCTTTGTGGCACTTTTGAGTTTGGAACTTTTGGGCGTTTAGGTGGCGCGGATTAGCTCAAATCCCGTCAAACTTGATGTGCTGGTGTGTCTACGGCTGACGTACACGATGGCAGCGAAACCCCCTCCGAAATCCGTGAAAACAGTGCCAAAGTCGAAAAAGTTCAGTAACTTATTTACACCCCCCAATAGAAATTGCATGTGGGTCTTTGGTATTCTCCATTTAATAAAATTATAGGATCACAGCAGCCCTCCACTTGAAAATTAGCGATTTTGGACTGTCTCGGAAAGGCGACCATGAGGACGAAACCGTCTACCAGCTTCAGAGCCGCCGGCCCATTCCTTACCAGTGGACAGCTCCCGAGGCTTTCTTTGACGAAATTGTATTCTCTTGGGCTTTTAATCTATAAGATTGCATAGATGACAACAAAAAGCGATGTCTGGGCTTACGGAGTGACGCTCTGGGAGATTTACTCGAGAGGCCGGAGACCTTTTGAGGATCTCGACGACATGGAGGAGTACTTTCATCTGATGCAGGAAGGCCGTCGTCTCGAAAAACCTCCCAGTTGTCCCCAGGATTTGTTCGTTTTTCTCGTTGCAATTGAGTTCAGATTCGAAAATGTGATGCTTCCTTGCTGGAATTACGCTCCAGACCATCGACCCAGTTTTGGCTTGCTCTTTGTTGACATGACCGAACGCTTTCAACAAAACAATCTAGAGCACCAAAATCCATTGGATCCGACGGAGACAGACGAATTGCCTTCAGATAACCTCCCAGAGGATGCTTGCCTGGCTGACAATGAGGATGAATTCTCCGAGGCCGTTCCAGATACCAAGTCTGCCACTGAACAAACACGAAATGAGTCATTCGAATAAGTGATTCAATCCACATCATATCAGCCGGCTGATGAGCAACTCTATCTATGGAATTTATGAAACTACGGAATGACACAATTTGATATTCGCGTTTGCTCCAAGGAAGGTGACTGTAAACTTGTTATCAAGCAAATCAAAACGCCCCTTTATTCGCGCATCTCGGTTTCAATACAGAAGTAAAGCATTCAATGGAGAACCCACTCAGTGACTTTCCAAGACGAATGATGTTTCTCAAAAATGCAGTCCTGACACTCGCGTGATTCAAATCCAGCCACAGTGAATTCGTAATCGCCAAAACGACAGCCCTGGAAGTGTGTCCAAGATTCAAGGAATGAAGGGAGCTTCTTACCTGGTCAACACAATAACCGTCGCAATCGGGTTGATCACAATCGTTGACTGGAGTCGAGCGAGTGGTCTTCGTTGGCGGCGAAGACTATGTCGACCATAGAGGTAATTAGCAAAGTGACGCCGAACAGTTCTCCTTCTGGTGCTGCCTTCGGAGGCCTCCCTGCAACGAGAAGAGGAAGAGAGTCGAAAACGGTGCCTTATCGTGTGACACGAGCTTCGATGATTGAGAATTTGCGTGTCACTTGGGGGAATTAACAGAAGACATTCTGCGGTAATCGACCGTCAAATTCGTGATTAAATTTACTCGAAGGCTGAAACCGCCGATTGACAAACACATCAACAAGCTAAACAACGGTTTATTTTCTCCTGGAATCGTCGAAGAATGTTGCACAAACTAAAGAGAACGACTCTGAATGGAGCCGCTTTCTCGTCGGTACAGCCTTGGCATAAGTAAGATCACAAATCGATCAGGAGCAACTCTTTAATGGTGTTACTTGAAGAAACCAGCTAATAACCTTTCTGACACAGTTCCTGAGTGCTCACTTTGGAGTTTTATTTTTGAACCAGAGCAGAGAACACAGCTAGTGGTTTTTCAATTTGTGTCTCCTCGTCGATGCCGACGATGTGACCACTCAAGCCACCCCAACCAAGGATTGTGATCAACCGGATTGCGACGATTATTGTGTTTGGCGTCTCGGATCTTGCCTCTTGAACAACATCAAAGAAGCCCTTTCTTGCTACTACTCGTTTGTTTGTTTCATTCAACATGCTGATCGGTTTATTCCAAGGACTAATTTTGAGCGTCTGATTCAGTAGCACTTCTAATACGAGGAATGGCCTCCAAGAATCCTCCCTCAGACAGGCAAGCATCTTTTAAGCGGCCATTTGAAGACTGGCGTGTTTCCGTCGGATCCAAAGGATCTTGGTGCTCTAGATTATTCTGTTGAAATCGTTCAGTCATGTCAACAAAGAGCAGGCCAAAACTTGGCCGATGGTCTGGAGCGTAATTCCAGCAAGGGAGCATAACATTTTCGAATCTGAACTGTTTTGCCATTTTAAAGACGAACAAATCCTGGGGACAACTCGGAGGCTTTTCGAGACGAAGACCATCCTGGATCAGATGAAAGTACTCTTCCATGTCGTCGAGATCCTCAAAAGGTCTCCGGCCTCTCGAATAAATCTCCCAGAGCGTCACTCCATAAGCCCAGACATCGCTTTTTGTCGTCATCTGCCCAATCTTATTGCATAAAAGCCCATGCACTTACAATTTCGTCAAAGAACGCCTCTGGCGCAGTCCATTGGTAGGGAATGGGCCGTCGGCTTTGAAGCTGGTAGACGGTTTCGTCTTCATGGTCCCCTTTCCGAGACAGTCCAAAATCGCTAATTTTCAAGTGAAGAGCTGCTGTGATCCTATAATATTGCTATTTGGAGAATTACGAAGACCTACATGCAATTTCTAGTGGCTAAATCTCGATGAATAATGTTGCCACTGGAGAGGTAAAGCATTCCCGAAGCGATTTCCATACCAAATTGTAACTTTTTTGTCCTCGAAACATCCTAAGAGCTTTATTTTGGTCTCTTGTAAGTAGTGTTAACCGATTCTCTCAAGAGCGACTCCAAACTGCCGCCCTCCATTAGTTCCATGACCAAAATTGGAATTTGATCTTCATCAAAGGCGACTCCAAGCAGCGCAACAACATGCGTGTGCCTTTTACCGTAAGCCAGTCAAATTGCTGAAGAAATACCTCAACGACATCATGGTCGATGCTTCTTGTAGAAATTCCTCCTGAGATTTTCGTGTACAAAACACGTTGAGCCGCTTGCACGCCACAGGCGTAGACTCTGCTTCATCATCCAAGTAATAGACGGACGAAAACACTTTTCCAAATTGACCTAGCATTTGAATTTAAAAAAAAACAATCGCATACCTCTGCCAAGAGTGTCTCCGCGATCGCGAATACGGTCAATGTCGATAAGAAAACGCCGGTCGAATTTGACCAGTTCTAGGGCTTCAACGTATGCATACAATTTTCTGATGGTATCGTTATTATATATCGTATTTATTTAGCGCGTACCTCTCTGGACGATGATGATCGAGTGTTCTGGCTACCCTCGTGTATCTCCGCCAAATGAAGGCAATAGTAATTGTGGCTAGAACAAGTAATACCGCAAGACCAGCGACATAAATCCACGTAGTGTCGGCTTTCTGAAATTCTCCGGCATTTTTTTTATTAAAGAACACGCCCTACTGGTGGTAGAGTTTCTTTGAGGCGAGCCTCGGCGGCTTCCATCCCCAGTCCGGTGCAATCGTCAATTTCGACGAATCCTTTCGGACATTCTTTCTCTTCAGCGGCATAACCCTAAACAGCGTATTAGTGAATTGTTGCAATAAGCATAAATACCAAGTGAGATGTGTGGTTATAACACCAAATGCAATTCAGAAGAGGCGCATTTAGAGCACCTTGACAGCTCAGAAACGCCTCGCACGAGTAAAGAACTCCAACAACCTGCAAAGGGTCACAATAAAGGCTGTGCGGAATTCCGCTTCCGCTTCCACTTCCGCAAAAAAAAACTAACGGAAGTGGGCGGAAGTTTTGCACACGGTGCGTTAAAGGTTTTTAGACGATTGATCTGCAAGAACTTGTAGAAACTCAAGCTTGATCAAGGCATTCTCGCGTAAGATGTCACTAATAAACCGGAACGAAGTAGAAGAAGGATTTCCTAGCTCGAGCCGAAAAAGTTTGTACATTTAAAAAAAAAATTCCGCTTCCGCTACTTCCGCACCTTTTGGGTGCTTCCGCTTCCGCTTCCTTCCGTGGGTTTGAAAAAAAACTTGCGTCAAATTCCCACTTCCGCATAGCCCTTGTCGCAATGTTTCTCGACGACTCACCTCACTGCATTCACCGTTCAAAGGCGGTGCTTCGGTCACCGGTAAGGGACAACCAAGCCAGAGATACTTACTCGGACGCACTAATGCGAATTGTTCCGAATAGTCCATATCAAAAAAGACTTTAGTTTTCACTCCTAGGCATCACTTCCCTAATATGAATTGATCTCGATCCTGTGCAACGAATGTAACTTGCGCAACCATTTGGGCCTTCCGAGTTGATGTAAATTTATAGTTGGGCAGCACAATATCTAGGCTTTTCTCGTCAAGGGCCAACTTAAAAATTCACTTCGTTTTTTTTGTATGAGTAAACTAAAATCGTACCACTTTAAGGAACGATGTCGAATTTGACAAGGTCAGGGTATAAGCGACAATATCTTCACGCCAAGGCACCACCTTCAAAGGCGTCTTCGGAGTGGCGTCGCCGTCGCGAAAAGCTGTACTAAAGCGATAATTTTTTGTTCTCATCATTATATTAGGGGTGTGCATAAGTCTCCGTAACTTTTTTGACTTTTACCACTTTTTCATCGATTCTTTTGCGGGTTTCGCTACTGTTGTGTACGTCAGCCGAAGATACACAAACCTCTTACTCAGTTTGTTCCAGCAAAATTCCAGAAATTCTGAAAAATTCTGACTGGCAGTTTTGAGTTTGGAACTTTTGGGCGTTTAGGTGGCTCGCATTTGTTGGATTTCCGTCAAACTTAGGGTACTGGTGTGTCTTCGGCTGATGTACACGATAGCAGCAAAACCGCCTCAAGAATCGAAGAATTTGGTGCAGAAGTCCAAAAATTGGAGTAACTTATTCACCTCCCCAATAGAAATATCTACTTTATTTCTAGAATCACAATAGACGGCGTTCTATTCAAGCGGGCACTGAAAATAATTCAAATCGTGAAGGATCGGGATGAGTGGAAGATGCGTGAAGTGGAGATTCTTCAGCATTTGAATGCTAGCACTTGCAGAGCCATTCCACAGTTCTACTCCTCACAAGTATACAACGTTGTTAGTTTAAAATATTCTCAAACTAAATATTGAAGTTCGTTTAGGACGAGGAACTCGATGAACTACATATTTTGATGGAATATTGCGAGGGTTTCACATTAGAAGCAGCCATCGACCAGAGATTCTTCCTTCAACATCCTGAGGCCATCTACCGCGTCCTCAACGAGTGCCTTCTCGGTCTGGAGTTCATTCACGGCAAGGGCATCATGCATCGAGACATCAAACCTGTTGGTTTTCTCTAGAAGATTACCATTCAGAGCAACATTATAATCTGTACAAGTGAGACCAGCTGTGGACAACCGAAAATTATCGATTTTGGTGCAGCTCTCGATTTGCGAGAAGTTTACGAAGAAATTGATGGGGACGAAGCAAGCTCGTGGTCTGCAATTTCTTTGTCTGCCGGTGTTACAACTCCGTTATATCGAGCACCCGAGGCCGTTTTGTCGAATTACACGCCAACCATCGACATTTTTAGGTTTGTATTTGAGAAACAAAATCTAAACAGTTCGTTTTAGTCTTGGCGTAGTCTTCTTCGAAGTTCTAATCACCACCGATGACAAATTAACGAGCGAAGCATGCAGAGAAGTCATATTGACAGTAGAAAAGGTATCTCTTCGACTTGCACATGTTTACTCACTAATTGTAGGACCTCAAGACCCTGCCGCAACACATTATGAAGCATTATAATGTGCCCGTGAAGGACGAACACGCGACCTTTGTGAACTTGCTAACACTAGTGAAGGCAATGCTCTCTGGGCACGCATTGAGACCTCCAGCTGCGGAACTTCTTCGATCGTTCCCCGTACTCAACGGTTTGGAACAATTTATACAAAAATAGAAGTTATAGGCGAATTGCCGAATCCCGAACGGGAGAGGTTCGAAGTAGGTGAATACCAGCTTCGACAGCGAGTCTGGAGTGCCTTCCTCAAATGGGACCTCGACATCCAACCAAGATTTCTCGGCGCTATGATATTGGATAGTAATTTCGAAATCTTTTGGGACAATTATTCTCGAAGGTTGACAATTCTGCGATTGAAATTTCAGTTTTTTTTCAGAAGAAAAGTCAAAGCACATCCAGTCGTGACGGCTTCATTAGCAGAAGCCTTCGAGTCTGCTTCTCGAGTTATTGATGCGCTGCTTCAAGGGCAAAACGATGCTCCGAGAATTCTTGAGTTACTCGAGCAACGTTGGCAAAACGATCGCGAACTCCTGCGCAAACCCGACAATCAGACGACCAAAGCGGAACTCGCGGAATTATATGTGAAAGACATTGTTCCGAAGGCGATTCACAGTCTTGCCGAGAACGACCCTCGTCGCCTTGAGGCCAAACTGACATATATCATGAAGCTCGAGCCAGCGGCCAAGCTTCTGACATTGCACGAGCTAAAACTGGAGTCACAATCTGCACGGCCCAACTCCGACGTTGATCTCGAGAAGGAGCGCCAGCTCTGGATTCGAGGTCTAGAGCCACATATCGAAGTCGCTCGAGAACAAGTGAAAAGCGACAAATTGGCCGTTCTCCACATTTGGAAGCGGTATTTGAAGACTCGACGTGCTGATCTGGATCCTCTAAAAAAGCTGACAATTGTTCATTTGTTGAAGGATTTGAAACCTCTGAAAGAAGCAAAACGAGAAGTTGCAACAGCCATTTTCAAGCTCGCTCAAGACGTCTTTAGTGAAGCACTCAACCTCGTGCGAATCGTCGATGAACCCAAATTCCTGGATGTTGGATGGAAACACGAATTGGCTTTGAAAAACATTCCACTGGACTCGTTGACAGAAGAAGAAAAAGAAGCAGAGGAAAAAGAGTTCAAGAGACGCCTCTGGCAGAAGGCGCATCCTCAACAGGGAAGACTCTCATTTATTCGGCAGCCAAATAATGTCTTGAAATTCCACGGGCTAGAATAGAAAGTGCTGTAACTGTTGCACAATAAATCTATTCCCTCTTTCCCTTATTTACAAACAATGTGGACACGAGATAAATGCTCTTCTCGATTAGGCAGTGAGAAGAGGAATAGCTGCCCGGAGGGGCGTTCCAAAAATTGGCTCGTCGGAGCGAAAGCCCTCTGAAATCGAGAGGATTACTCGAATTGGCAGATAACTTTACACGATAGCAGCGCCACCTGCCACGCCATAAATCGCTCACCGACGAGCTGTTGCCAGCAACGGTCAACGGGCTGAAGGCCAAACTTCCCAGCCATTTCCGCAAAGGAGTTCACACCGTATCTGCGCCGGGTTTTCGTGGTCTGCAAAGGAAGGATTTCGGCGCCATTTGAAATCTCATCAACGAGTCTTGCCCGCAAACTCATTGCTTGGTCACAATCGAAGAGGGAGATTGAAGAAAAAGAAAATCATTCGATGTCACGCAAGGCATCGAAGTTCGTAGTGTATTTATTTATTCGAGGAGAACGTGTATTCCTCCTCAAGTGAGGGCATTTATAGACTTGCTTGAGTGGACCAATTGGGAATTCGAGTCCGTCGCTGCCTGGCACTCTGATTCATCTCTCAATCTCCTTCTTCCTGAGACAGTGCAGACATTCCAGATGTTTTGAGCTGCAAAACATTTATTGCAGCGCAATCTTGAAAACTCACAGAAATGACTATTCTTGCCACATTCACAATCGATTTAGATGACCTGTGATGCCCCCTCTTCCTCGAGGGGCAGACAAGAAAGACGCGAGGGGGATGCCCGAGACGCCGAGTGTAAAGGGAAAATATTGAAACGAAGTGAAAAGAGGGGATCGGAACGTGCAGACGTCAAAGGAGGGGCGTCCCCCCTTCCCCTCTTTCCCCTCTTCCCCTTTGCATTTTGTGTCTTCCTCCACGACGGAGTTCCAAAAGGCCAACGCCCGAATCCCCCTCTGCACTAGACTTATTTGTTTTTGCGCTCACCCCGTCCGCCCCCCTTTTCACCCGGGTTTCCCTCGTCGACTTGCGTGTGAGGCGGCCGAGGCGAACAGCGCCGAGGGAGAGAGAGAAGAACAGCTGTCGACGTCGAAGGATGGCGCGTCTCGTGGCGCCGCGTGGTCGACCCGCCGCCCTCATCGTCGTCATCGGCGCCGTCGCCGTCTTCACCAACTTCAAGGCATCTTCTTTTCTTGTCACGAACAAATCTTCTAGGAAGGCTACTCAAGCTCTTATCCGAACACGGCTGTTGATACTTTTCGTGAATTCCTCAACAACTCTTACATCTATCGAGATGGCGAACCACTTTCGGAGTCGGGTTTCACGTGGCTTTGGAGTGCCATCCTCAATATCTGGTTCATCGGATATGTATTCGGGACTCTCATCACTCCCGTCTGCAATGAACACCTTGGACGACGATGCAAGTCCCTCTTCCTCTTTTCATCCTTCTCTCTTCAGACAGCCTTCTCTTGGCGAACACAATCGCTTTGCTGGGAACTCTGCTCTGCATGGCGTCCATTCCCTTGTTTTCCCCGGAATTGCTGCTATTCGCGCGGCTCGTCGAGTCTCTTTCCTCGGGACTTTCCTTCAGCTCGTTAATTCTCTTTGCGCAGGTTTACTGCATCGTCAAGAAAAAGAGAAGGAACTAATGGTATTGTAGGAGGTAACACCGACGAGATTGCGTGGAACAACTTCATTCCTCAGCGAGTCGGCCTTTATTGCCACAATCGTGATTGGAATGGGAATGGGAATGGACATCGTCCTGGGCAAGAGTCTCCTTCTTCTCATCGGAATCGGACTTCCTATTTCTATCATTTCCATTCTAATAATGATTCCACTCGAAGACTCGCCCAAGTTCCTGCTCATTAACAAGAAAGACCGTAATGCCGCCTTGAGGGCGCTCAATTTCTATCACGGTGAGGAGATCATACTGTAACAGAGAAGAACTTGAATTGAAACAGGCGAGGCAGCCAGTGAAGATGCTCTAGACGACATTCTCCTTGAGGCGAAGCAGAGTGACGAAGAGAAGATGCCCATCTGCGAGGCTGTAGTCCACGTCTTCTCCACTCCTCACCTTCGAACGGCTTATTTCATCGGCGTCCTCGCCCTTCAACTCATCGTCTCAATCTGGCCGATGGGCTTTCTTTCCACAGACATTCTGCAGGATCACTTCCCTTCTTCAACTGCCCAGGTGTTGTTTACTCTCTCACTTCTTATTCTTCCAGCTGGTCTCCTTCACTTTTATTGCTGCGAATTTTGTTGCGAGCATCTTCGGCATGATCGTTGTGGAGAGGTTATTTTTCTGCTTTTTTAAATAAAAAACAGATTCCCTCGTCGAACTCTCCTCATCGGTTGTGGAATCCTCAACACGGTCTTCCTTCTCTTGTACATAATCTTCGACTTGTTGACGGATCTCCACGACCCCTTCAAGTACGCCCTCATCGCTGTGATCATCCTCTATGGATGCACATATGGGTTCGTCCTTTGATCCATTCTTTCCAAGGCAATTGAGAGTTGTTTGCAGAGCAGCCCTCGGTCCGATTGCCTTCTTCATCACCTCGGAATTGGTTCCACAACGGAGTCGCTCTCTTGTTCAGTCTCTGGTCTACGCCACGAGTTCCTCCATCAACTTCGTTTTCTCCTTCGTCACTCTCCCCGTCTACAAGGCCGTCGATGTCTGGGGCTTTCTCGGTCTCTTCACTCTTCCTTCCATCTTCGCCCTCATCTATCTCTATCGCTACTTACCGGAGACAAAGGGGCGAGAGGTAATTCTCCAATGCTTCTTCTTCAAACTACTCTTTTAGATTCACGAAGTGGTCGGGGAGATGATGAACCGTAACGAAAGCGAGTCCTCCACCACCGTCGAGATTTTGTCGACGAACAAAAATTCTCTTCTCAATGTCGCTGTTGAATCTCTTTGAATAGACGGGCAGATAAACTTCTTGCAGTGCAGTTTTTATTCTACAGTAGTTTTTTTCCAGAGCATTAGACCAGAGTGAGACTTCAGTGGTGTCCACCTCGTTTGCGAGACTTGGAATGGCCGATTCCTTGTTGACCGCGGCTGCCTGCACGTCCGTAAGCATACGAGTTTCCAGAATTGTCAGCGTGTCCACGCGAGTTGTGCTTGTGTCCTTTCTTCGAATGCTGCTGGTGCTTCGGCTTCCTCTGTCGACCGTGATGGCGACCGTGGTGCTTATGGGGCTTTCGATGCTTATGAGGATGACCAGGCGGATGAGGTTCTTCGGGTTCCATAGGCTCCTCTGGTTCTTCCGGTTCCGTTGGAGTGACGGGACACTCGGGAGTCGGCCTCGTCCATGGCTCAAGGATTTCCACAGGTGTCACCGTCATGAGCGTCTCTGTCTAAATCTCGAACGTGACCAGTTTTGAAGCAAACCAGCTCAAGAGCTTCATCAGCATTGTGACCCGGCGGATTGACATCGCATTGAATCCAACGCTGAGCGCTCTCGAGGTGCTGCTCTTCTGCATCGACCAAGTCCTGGGACCTAGAACAATTGAGCGACTGAATCTTCCAAACCAGGGAAGGGAGTTGATGTATTCGATGAAGGTTGTCGGCCCTTCCGATGTTTCCAAGTTCACATCGTAGTTGAGAAGAATCTGAAGTTGTAGACAACTTCAAGCACTCACTGGAAGCGCTGTTGCCAGCTGTTCTCCGCTGCCGACGACGTCATCGAGTGTGAGGTTGAAGAGAGCGAAGAACTTCTCTGGATCCTCGTTGCCATTGCAAGTCTGGTACTCCTTTCTCTCTCTCAGCAAAGAAGAAACCTCAGAAGAGCGCTGTCCTCTTGGAATCATCTCGAGGAAGGCCATGCACATCTCGTCCTCTGTCGTCAATCCTCCAAAGGTGGCATCTTCGCGAGCTGAAGAATCATACTTGCATTCGAGGATCAAGTCGTCTCCCTAAACGGGGCTTAAGACCTCTTCAAATGGTCATTTACAGGAAGAATGACGAGTGGATCCTCGAGGATTCTCGCTGTCTGATAGTTGAAGTCGTAGTTCTCATCGAAGACCTTCATCGGCTGCTCCACGCCCTTTCGAATCACTCGAACTCGGACTGCTCGGCCTGCACCGACTCAATAAATTTCAAGAAGCCCACCAATGAGATGTGTGTGGAGGAGATGGCTGACGATTAGGGTTCCGAATCGGTTCGAAAAAATCGGTTTTTCGGTCTTTCGGTTTATCGGTTTTCTGAAAAAACCGGTTGAAACCGGTTTTTTTCGGTTTCGGTTCGGTTCGGAACCCTACTGACGATGTATTTCGGTTCTTCTAATCTTGAAGTGCACGAGGCGAGACAGTACATGTATTGGGTAAAGTCCTTCAACTTTGGTGGAATCACCATGAAGGACGGAGACTAGAAGAGCTTGATGTTTTCTTTTTGAAAACGAACAGGAGACATTTGGAGGGTGAACTTCTGTGACAGAAACTCTCTCGGTGTTGACTGCAGGTAAAGGCGCATGAAAGAGGAATCGACAACTCCTCAAGGCAAAATCTGTTGAACATTGAGTCTCAAACCTGTATCCTTGACCGGATTGTTGTAGTGCATCTGCACCACGAGGAAGCGTTGGTCGTCCTCGAAGAAGGGATAAGCCACATTGTCTGGATAGACAATCGGGTCGCCGCCGACAGCCCAGCCAGCAATGATCAAGCGGCAAGCGAGGAGGCGTTCGTCGACCTTTGAGGTGTTTTGTTCAAAAGCAATGCAAACCTCGAAGTTTCCCTCAGTGTAGCAGGGCGATCCGTGTCCAGCAAACATGAAGAAAACGACTGTGCGCTGAGTGGAAGAAGACTCTTGGTGCCTCGAAACTCGTGCTTCGTCACGTCGTCTTCATTCGCCGGCACATTCGGTCCAATCGCCCAGATCACCTTCGTCGTGTTGTCTTCAGGTCTCAGTTCTAACGCCAAAGGAAGTGCTTACAGAGAGTTGATAAAGTCGTTCATCACAGCCTTGAAGGGGTCGTCGGAACTCGGCCCACATCCAGCTCTCGTTCTTCCCTCGTAGTCGTTGTTCTCGATTGGAGGCGGATATCCATTGCCTTGAGCAGGGCCTTGGCGATGCTGAAAGATATCGTCGTTACAGTTCCTTGCTCAAGCTGAGATGCCCTTCTCCTTCGTCGACCCAGAAAATGACGATGTCGGCGTTCTGCATTCCCCCCGTGTAAGAGAAGCCGAATCCTGAAGAATTTCACACTGAAATAATCCAAACCTGCCCATCCTTGAGATGCAGCCGTTGCTCTGAGAGTGAAGGTCTCTTCATCGCTTGTCCACTCGAGGAGGTATTGATCTGGCTCAAGCCAGTGAGAATGGTCGAGGACCGTCTCCTGTGAGACGACCAAGAGAGGAAGAAGAAGTAGGAGCATCACTCTTCAACTATTGTCTTGCACGAAGTCTCGCCCTTTTATAAGGTTTCAAGGTCTTCGGCTTCCTCTTGAGTTCTCTCGACCTCTTCCTCTCTTCGCCTTGACAGGCGACCGCATGTCGGCGTCGTCCTCGCTCTGACTCGCCTGAGAAGCAGCGATGCAGAGAGAACAGAACGCTTGCACTCTCGTCCTTCTGCATTCTTGCAAGCAGTTTTTGAACCCCCATCATGCGAGATGTCAAAAAGGTTTATCTACAATATATACTCTCGTGCAATTCTGCATGTTTGTAAGCAACAGAAAAGATATTTTTCGATTCGATTTCACATTCTGTCTCTCTTTCGTTTGTAGTCGTTGCGAATCCGCTTGATGCCCAAGTGTTTCCTTCGATCAGAACGGACTTGACGTTGCCGGTTTTTTACTAAAAGTGTTAAATAGGATTCTCGCAATGTGACTCTCACCAAGCCTATATCGGAAGTTCTCACTCCCGTTATCGAAGAGCCCTTTCATGATAAGTTCGTGATCTTCCTAAAGAATTTGTTCGCGTTAGCAGTTATTGCAAAAAAGGGCAAAAAATAGCTACCTTTGAAAGGCATTTGAACTCGCTTGTCTCGGTGAGGAGAGCTCTTTGCTGGCCTATCACTGCCTCCAATGATTCTACGTCCTCGGCATCTTTTCTGAACAACGATTGCTTGTTGAAAAGGCTCGAAACATTTGCTCGTCGATTTCAATGTCAATCTTTCGACGCCATCGACGCATCAACTCTTCCAAGTAAACTCGAGGCTCACAGAAGTGGTTCACTCCGCGTGGCTTTAGTGGATCATCCAGAAGACGACCCTCTTTCACTCTCCTGGAAAAACGCAAACTTATTGCGGGATTATTTTATTAAAAGTTACACTGTGGGAACGGGAGAGTTGTAGTGAGCCTGCTCTTCAACCTTCTTCTTTACACACCTCGTGCATCTAGACCATAATTTTCTGTTGTTATGGTTACCGATAAATTTCGTGGAGAGGATTTGCTGAGTCTATCTGCCAGAGATGGAGCAATTTCAGATTTTCCGGCAGCCTCGTTTCTAGCATGCGAGCCTCTCCCTGAACAACCGCTTTTATATGATCAAAAAACCCTCACATTTGGATTGATTTTACTTTGGATTTCTAATGCGTTCTCCTAAAATGTGGTAAAAGAAAAAAAAATTGCGAGTACTTTTGAAAAGGTTGTGGTCAACACATGTGAAGTTCGAATACTTCGATCGTATGCGATGAATAAATGTCTGATAGAATGCCCGCGACTCCTAAAATGCGTCATAATCATTTACAACAAAGCAGTAGCACTTACTTCCGACGAACACACTCTCTTATTAGAGGTGCATGAAGACGATCCGCAAAGACTTTCTGCCACGTCTTTTCTTCATCGCAGAAATGTCTAGCTTCCGGATCGCCTTGTCTCTGCTTTCCATCTTCGAGATATCTTAACAAACGGTTGCTCCAAGTTCTATCACTCACAAACATGCGCAGTCTTTTATAGATCTCTTGATTCGAGTTGCTCTTGTTCGACAGTCAGAGCAACTAAAATATTTCTTTTTTAAATGACACGAAAACATTACTAGAGCTTGATCCGATTCCCCCGTCCTCGTTGCTGGCCGCGTCCGCTCCAAAGTCGCAGTAGACGAATGTCTTTCTCACATCGAGTTGCAAACATTGTCAGTTGTCCCTAAAATATTTTCCCTTAACAATTAACCCTACAGATTGATTCGGCACTCTTCTAATGTCTGCATTTTTCCATCCCTCGTCTTCAGGGTTGAAGGCTAAAAGTTCAGGCGTCTCTTTGATGACGAAGTCCACAAGATTGTCAAAGATCTCGAGGGTCGAAGTCTCTTCATAGTCTTTTTCTTTTGGTCGTCGACGCTTTGGTGGCTCGCCTGTATCATTTGGGAGTCGCTTTCGCGCTGTCTTTTTCCTCAGCTGTTCAAGATTCGCTGAAATATAATCCTTATGATAACAAAGTTTACAAATACTAGCAAATACTAATAGAAAATGATCAAACCAAGAGCGTGGCGAACTCGATAGAGACCTCCTTCGAATACCTTCTCCACCAAAACGTCCACTTCTTCCTAAAATCTCGCTTATTGTTTGTTTTGACATGAAAAATACTAGATTCAGAGCCTTGATGTCTGCAGAATTGAGAATAGAAGCCTTTTGTTCGTCCAAGAAACTCTGCTACACTTGCTCGTTTTTGGTTTTTCTTAAGCGAGAATTAGGTACACGTTAGCGAAAATAACGCACAAGGTCAGCTCGGCGTTAATATCGATTTGACGACGGAGTCTCCTTGCTAGGAGGTCGAGCAAGCTTCGCGGCTCACAGAAATGTTTCACTCCTCGGGGCTCGTCGGGATTGTCTACGATTCGTCCATTGAGGACATGCCTGCAAGGATTTTTAGTGATAACTTAGACCATAGAAGTGACACAAAAATAAGACAAAAATATTGTACATTATAGGCGCCGGTATTCTCGGTTCACCGGCTGCGCTTCGCTTTAAATTGACATTGTTGCAACCAATGCAACTGAAAGCAATTTTTTCAAATGAAATACGGACAAGTAAGAGCCGCTAGTGTTCCCATCTCGACGCCACGTGAAGACCTTCTCTGGTTCTCTGAAGCTCCGAGTTTCTAGCACCGTGAGGGAAAACTGAAACTTAGTTGTGCTGTGTCAATGTAACAACAAAACAAACATCGATATTGTTCGGAATAAAATTCGCTGGACCATAGTCGGGAAGCTGTCGTGCAGCTGCAATGCGGCGTCTCTGATCTACAATACTAATTGTAAGCTTTGTATTACAAAGTCGATATTTCACGTTGTAAATACAATATAAAGCTCACTTCCAATGAAACCTGTGAAGCTTGAAATTCCCTTTGATACGATTTCATCAATTACGCGTTTTCGTTCGCTCTGAAACTTTCAATAACAATAACAATACAAACTGTTTCAAGCTTTCGAAGTTCTTCCGAAGAATTCAGATCGTCCACAAATTGATGATAAAACGCGAGAATGGAGAAGTCGTCTGATTCGTTGCAGCGTCGAGAACATTCTCGATTCATTTCACTTCGAAGTCGTCCGATGAGAACTTCTGTATAGG
>JAQIXL010001834.1:0-15608 GCA_034700245.1 Poikilolaimus oxycercus | reverse complement strand
TCGTGTTTTGTCGCTGCTTCGTGAGCTAATCCTACCTCTCCCGGGTAAATCATACCCGTAGAAGTCGAATATAGCATAAAAAAAAGAAGCTGACAGGGTCGCAAATGCTACAAACTTGAGCAACTTGAAGAAATGAAATTCAGCCGCCCGCGACACGCGACGCGTTGCGCGCATTTGATTTCACGATGTTCGACTTTCTTCTTCGTTGCTTCTTCTGCTTCTTTCATTACCCCCGTTTCCCACCCTTACGAGAACTTCTATTCACCATTTCTGCAAGGCTCCACATAGGAAAAGCCAATAAAATCGACTCTAAATCTGACCAATCGATTTTCGGCCTGCAAAAAGCACTTTATCGTTTTCTACTGCAGGGGTGGCCTGAAATCGCGAAACAAACTTGATGGCGATGAAGATCGGTCAAAGATGAGTCGAATGAGCCCTTGAACACCCCAGAATGCCTTTCATATGCTCAAAATCGAGCCGTCGCGAAATGGGCCTTCAAAATGTTCAAATTAACATCGGTATTTTGCAGCGGTAGCGACACGCGCACGTATATGCTCGGAGAAGAGAAGCTAGAATACACCTTTGAATTTCAAAGAAAGTAATGATGCTGGATAATATATTCATGAGAGAGTTTAGCGGAGAAGGAGAGAAAGATGGTATGGTGATATTCAAAAACGTTGACGTTTATCAGGCAACACTGACCATCGAAAGCCAGAGGTAAACATACAATTGCTGAGAACAAGCGCTATTTTAGTGTGGGAGACGACGGAAGCACGAAGAAGAAACAATGGACTATTACGAAATTGGCGAACGGTCGTGCAACTGTTAAATTCGTTGTGAAAGAGGGAAAGGCAGTGCACTTGGCTGAAGTCAAATTCCCCAATATCCCGGAAACAATTTGGCCACTCGACGAAAACAAGCCCAATTCATCATCACCTAACGCAACGCAACCAGACGAAGGACCGATGGACAAGGACCGGGCTACAAGCGGCAACCTCCCTTTGAAAATAGCCAACGATAAATCTAAATCCGCTTTTTGTGAAATATTGTGAAATTGCATAAACTTTCGGCCACCGTGCGCTGAACGTAAAACATATCTATTTAAAAAAAAACTCCGGCTAAACCCACAGACAGCATAGCAATCACAAATTCGGGGGCAGGGACATTACGAGCTTGGAAGATCTATACCGACTCGAAGATCTTACGGAGTTGACGGTGTTCGCCCGGTGGTCTACTCCTCAAGAGCAATCACGCCGGGCGACACGAAAAGACATAATGACGAAGAAGAACTGGTGTTTGTTAAAAAGTTCGGCAATTTGCAGCGTAGGTCTCACGGGTTCGACTTTTGAACGGCTCTTTCTGACAAGTTGTGAGGCTTTCCCTTGCCAGGCATCGTCCAACTTCTGAACGCCATATCTTTTTCGCTTCTCAACCAATTCTTGATCTGAAAACTCGCGCAGCATCCGCAGTGTTCAAGCTTTCGAATGGTGTTTTCAGATTTAGAAAAGGTGCAGTAAAAGTGCCCTAAGCGCTTGTTGACACACAGACAGACGGACACACGGACACCAACATTTGCGGCAGACTAAAACTCCCTGTAACTTTCTCCGGTTTTAACTTTTCGCTGCGGGTTTTTGACATATTGTGCGCCTGGTCAAGAGCTACACGTGAGTTTTTGAATTAGCTCAAACGGTGGAGAAAAACCTATCTAACGGCCAAAAGTATACTCGGAAAAAGTGCCGAGGCCGTAGGCAAACCAAACTTCGCGCCGCGCGGCATTTGCAGTTTCACAAAAAAATTTCACGTCAGAGTGGGTCAAGCAAGAGGAGCAGTACATTCATTTGTCATGAAGCCGAACGAATAGATAGTTGGCAAGCCGAGAACCGAGAAGTAGTCCTGTTATTAGGTTTTTAGTGAGGTTTGTTGATCGAGCCTCAAGAAAGTCACTGTGTTAAATTTCGTCGCCATACCGCTATAGCACTGTCAACTGCTTCTTTTAAATGATGAAGCAGGAAGAGTTTGTTTCATGTGCACTCTCTTTTGCTGATTAACGATGAATACGACAACATTTCACACTGGTTGAATAGAACTTCGTTCGCTTCATTCTCCTTCTATGCCCTTCTTGCTCACCCTGTGTCGCCGAAGGCCTGCGTCTGTTCGCTATTCTCTTCTCCGGTCTCGTTGGAACGATCACAAAGATTGGCGTCAGCGACGAATTCGAAGTGCGCGAAATTTCATTTTCCTAAACATTTCTTCAGGTGATTCGAGACGAGGAATGCGCGGGAACAATCTTCGAGTTTCGTATGGATCGCAAGTTCCTACCAGAAGGCACCTTCAAGCACGTGTTCATGTAAGCACTGCTTTTCTTTAGGTTCATTTTTTTCTTTTAGTGCATACGGTAGAAATGTCTGTACCTTCTTGACACCGTTCTTTGTCGTCATCTGCTCCTGCCTTGGAGCATGGCTTCTCATGAAATTCGTGAAAGGGCGCGTCGTCCCTTCAAATGCAAAAGCAGCCAAGGAGTAGAAGGTATACAAATGCTCGAAAGAGAAAACGTAGACCATGCTTTAGATTCGAGAGGCCGGGGCGCTGCGAGCACTCGGGGTTTCCACGGTGACCTTCACCATTCCAACCCTTGTCAAAACTCTTCTCGTCATCTGGAAGCTTTGTGGAGACTCATGGCTGGTCGGCAATCCAGGGGTCGATGAGATCCTTCGCGATTCGGTTCGTTTCAATAAAAAAATTTTTAAAGGCTTACGTTGGCACATTGCTTTCATGACAAAGAATGAGAACTTTTAGAGCAATGCTCTCCTGATGACGGGAACCTTCTTGCGGCCGCTTCTTTTTCATCTTTACGGCAAACAAGAGGACCAAGAACTTGAAGATTTGGAAAAAGTAGGAGTTTAGAAAAATTCGACACCAACGATGTTGTAGTGCTACACGCCGACAACGAAGCCGGCCAGCATGCAACAGGACGAGAGCTCGGTGTGAACGAGGCGACAAGAAGCGGATTGTGATGAAAAATCGATCTCGAAAATCCTCCATAATGCATTTTGCGTCTTCTCATGCCCATTAGTGGCCTCGCGTGGGCTAATCTTATGACTGCGCCCTAGACTAATCTTATGACTGCCTTGCGGGACGGGTCGTTTAAAAGCTTTATCTCGTCATTGCCATCACGACGACTCGCTTCAAGGTTTCGTAGTCAAACCGCTTGTCATCCACGTATAATGGAAGAAGAAATATTGAGCCTGTTTGACACAAGACGGGAAAACATAGTAGTCAAAATCGCTTCCATCTCTTCAGCAAATGAGAAGCTGGAAGCAAAAAAATCAATGTATTTTGCACTCGCTTCAAGTGTAACTGAATTTGCAGAGCACCCGATTCGCTTGTGACGATGTTGCTGAATCAACGAAACCGAAGTAGTGCTCATTGTATCAAATCCTACTGCACGTCCGATAGCAGGAGAGAAGGGATTATTGGCGTGATGGAGACGCTGAGAGCAGGCCCAGAGACTCGTAGAAGTGCTTTTCACCTTATCACTGCATCGATTGTTTCGCTCCACAGCCTGCTTGTGCCGTGTGCGGCTGCTTTCTAGACATGCAGCTCTGGCTTCACTTATATTGAAACGATGAAGCGCAGTGTTTCAAATGTTCTCAAACTGTATGATTTTTTGCGGCAATCATTTCTGTAGTCGCAAGATCGACTTATTGTCAGCTAAAACTCCATTTGACTTTAATCCCTGAAAGAGGGTAAAGGTGAGCTTTTTTTATAAGTTCCTATTTTCATTTCAGGGGTGGGGAGGGCTCTAAATGTGAGCTATCGACTAGCGATACCGTCATACATCAGCCGCCCAAGAAGTAATGATCGAAATAGCGAGACGATAAAATTCCACGGATTCCGCCCGTAATTGGTTCCTGGCAACTTCTCATCCAAAAAAGTTCTTTTGGTTAATTTTTATTTGTTGCTGTTTTCGATTCGCTTGTAACTCTAATAAATGCTTTCAATAAAAGTTGTATGTAAATTCTAGGAGAGATTCCGTCCAGTGGTTGAATTGGGTTCTCCGTAGTCGCCCTTTTGGCGGAAGGGTCAATTTTTCATGTACTCCCCCCTTTGGCATTTTTTCATCGAGCCCAAATTGGCGGAAGGGTCCGTTTCCAAGATCGTTTTTCCATGTACTCCCCCCTTTGGTGACTTTCCGACAACCTCTCGATGGCGGAGGGTCGCCGGCATGGGCTACTTTTCAAAGGGGGGACCCTTTGCATAAAAGCGCAAAACATTTTTCCGGCGGCGGAAGGGGTTCTCCAAACGGCGGACCCTATTTAACCACTGATTCCGTCACAAATCGGAAAATCTTCAAGCTCTCGAACTGTTTGACAAATGAGGTCACACTTTCAAACAAAATCTTGTTTTATTCACTCGACCTGGCTTACATCACTTGGAGATACAACCACAAAATCATCATCAGAATTATCAAATGTTTCCTCTTCCTCGATTGCCTCCACATATCGATCCTCATTTTCAAATCTGAAGCTTTCACTATGCGAAAGGCTCACTTACTGCGTCCACCAATCAGCAACATCCGCCGCTTCTTCCTCCGCCTGATAGCGCCAGTTCCGTCTCCATCTCTCCAGTTCTCGATTCACTTCTCGTTGTTTTCTCTGACGCTCTCGTAGTCGAGGATGAATGTTATCCGGCCACCAGTTCCACCAGCTAAATAATTGTGCATTTTTCTAGTTTTTTTTTTAGTTTTTTGCTTACTCTTTCGTGTCTCGGTTGAGGAGACTTCGACTTGTCGCTGAATGAGCGATTGCATAATCCACGTGAAGTCTGGTCTTTGGCTCTTCAGTCTCTTCTTCATTGTCAGAACCATCACGTTTCTTCCTCTCTTGGGAGTTCTTCCTGAAAAGTGTGAATGACAACATTGAATCAAAAACGAACCTGACGATTTCATGCAATTTTGTGTGTTTAGCCACGGTGTGGCTTTCAGAGCCACCTTCAACAGCATGATATCGCTGAGCGCGACTCCCCGTGTTCCTCTCGAACTCGCGAAGGCTCATGGCAAAAAGTCCCGGATCATATGACTGTCCCATGTAGCGAAGATATTCCACTCCAGCGAAATCTTCGTCGTCGGACTTAAACTTCGGATTTCACTAAAATTTGAGGCTGACCTGGCAAGCGCGAAGATCTTCGTTCATCGCCTCCGGAATTCGCCAGCGACCACGCTTGTTCAGGGAGTACGGCATATTGCCGGCTGGCAGGTGAAACGCATCCTCATCCCTGGTTTCGGAGGCCGAGCGCTAAAAGTCAAAGTAATCATCTTGAAAAGGGGAACACATTTTGTGCCAATGGGTTTACAAGCAAAACGTCTTACAGCAGTTGGCCTCAAAAAGCGTTCGACCCGGTTGTCGCCAACCCTTCGAACGACGACGTCGGGAAATGTCGCCACGGGTTTCCTTCGGTAGACCTTATCGTTGGCGTTGACGCCGCCGCGGTGCGGGATCTCGTCTTCGGGCATGGAAACTTCTTCTCAGAAACAGATTTTTGACTGAGTTAGTAAGGAAAGAGCCTTTAGAGACGGGTACAACACGAATAGAGCAAAAGTTGAAATGAATTTGAGGTCCACGACTCGGCTCTCGGGCCATAACGCAACGTTGTGCAACGCGATGACTCACTGGGCAAAGAAGAAGAAAAGTCGATGGCTTGCGTTTCCAGGGTGCGCCTCGGCTCGCCGTTTATGAGGCCCCTAGCAACCTAGACATGTGAAGTCTCCCACACCCACGAAAAGTTTTCATTGTACACTACACCACTGAAATAAAATTCTGGTTATAAATCTTTATCCGTTAATGGAAAGTCAAGAAACAGATTACATCACAAGGCCTGTACATTGAATGGGTTGAAATGGTTGCAGGAAGATCATGTTGTTTGGTCCCGTTTTGCAAAATGATAATAAGTTCGAGAAATGAACTTGTATGAAGTAGCTGGAGTATTAAAAGACTTTGAAACATAAACTACTGTAACAGAAATTCAGACAATAATCGGTTTAGTTGATGAGACTGTAACAACGGATTCCGTAATTACAGACTGCGTGTGGATGGAGACGATTGTAGGTCGGGGACCGATGGAGGGCCTGGAGCGCGACGAGACAACGGCATCAGAGGAGTTGTATTCCTGTTGAAACCTTCCAGTTCTCGCCAACCATTGCATTCCTTTTGTTGAACGCAAACCGATGATCGACACAAGGACTCGTCGAAGCTGAAAATGAAATTGTAAGTCCGCCGGCGATATGCCATTGAGAACAAAATTCTTCTTGATTATTTGCCACACGATGAAACCCAAAAAAACCACAAACCTGATCATCGGTAACAAAAGCGAGAAGTGGGTCGACGATGATCCGAATGACTAGAGTGAGTCGGACGATACCAAGCCAGAACATCATTTCGGGGTAGTGAATCTAAAATGCTTCACTTAAAGTCTGAAAGAGTGAAACTTACAAAGAAATAACAACGTTGAGTAACAAAGAGAGTGGCGATACACCACGCGGCCATCACGCCGTGGAGCACCGTGAACGTGAAGACGTTGAGACTCAGCTGAAACGTATTTCATCCTGGATCGTTCAAAATGGTCCTACCTTCCACATGGGGAATCTAGTGTGAATCATATGAGGGAGGTTGATTTGATGTTGATGAGAGCTGATCGACGAATTGTGGGCACAGCGATAGCTCTGCGAACTTTTCGCCGATGTAATGCTGGTCTGATTCTCGGTCAAAGAAGCGCGTCGAAAAGCTTCAGAGAAGATTTGAGATCGACGCACGAGCAAGACTGAAAGAGAACTAAAGTTTCACTCAGTGCTTGAAGCTTACCTGTAAGAATGTAGACAAAGATCGTGACGAAGTACGCGATGAGAATGAAGATCTTCCGCCGACGGTACAGATTTCGAACACAAGTCTCGAGTTTGCATCCAGACCAGGCCTGAATTGTTCTGTTTCAAGGATGACTAAAAGCTGAAACCTGTAGAATAGGATCGTTCGTAATCGCAATGACTGACAAAGTCGAAAGGATCATCCAGATGAACGCGATCCAACTGCAACAATTCATTTTTAGATTTGTATGTTTCTTCAAAGAATAATTTCTTTTTATGCAAATTCGTTCACAATTGATGGCTGTTCTCCTTTGTTGCAATTTTCACTACAAGTGCAATTTTGGACCATGCCCATACTCTCTCTTCTAGCTCCTTTCTCACACTGCTTATTTCTCTCTCTCCCCTGCTCCTGGGAAGGCCTCATTTCCATTTCTCCCTGAAGAGAACGTGAACGTGCATTGTCGGCTTCTGATGTTTCTATTTATGCCTCCAATTCCCTTCTCTTGACTCTTGACAGTGCTGCCTTTCTGTGCCCGAAAGCGAACGTCAGACCAGAGCTCTGACCTCAGAATGAGGAAAGCGGTCACAAAGCCAAGAGGACAGCAGCCAAAATTTCGAGGATCCGCGAGGGTAAACGCGTCTGCCCCAATTTCAACCCCCACAAGGAGATCGAGAGAGCGAGTTGCCGCCCATTGAGATGATTGCCGAAGGACGCAAAACTACGAAGTACGGAGTACGAGCAACATCAAGGGCGGTCGATTCTCTTGAGGTTTGCCTGAGGGCGGCAGCACCCGGCGCCGAAAATTTCCGGTGTTTGGCGCGACGAGAGCGGCTAGACACCGCGACGCCCCACTCGAAAAGGGGCGCATTAAACCTCTTTCGCCGGATTCGCTCTCCGTTCCAGAGAGCATCTTGACGCGTTTGCAGAGCTTGCTCGCCGAGAGAAAAACGGCTTGCAGAGTGGCCAAATCAGCAAAATCAGCGAGAGCTTGTCGGAATCTTCCGGAAATATCTACGGTCGCGAGACAACATCGAACCCAAATTACGAAATACATCTTTTGAACAAGATTCGTCTGGCCGCTTGCTTTCCCTGATATCCCCCGTGTTGCTCTAAAAGATGAGCTAAGCTGGTAGGCAAAAGGGAGAGATGAGCCGTATTCGGAAACCACTTAAGCGACCGGAAACTCGGCGGTGTCTTAAGCCGGCGCATCACGTATCATGTGCATTTCCTTGCACATCCCAGGGTTCGAAGACCTCTATTTAAGGCCGACAAACAGGCGTCATGGTCTGGAAGCGGTTCCTGGGGATTTCTACGCTATGAACAAACAGTCATCATCTGTAGCGAAAGCTTCAAAATATTGTTTGTTTGTTTTTCATTTTTAACCCAGACAAAGCTGGACGAATTCTCTCATGTGCCTGATTCTGATCGACTCCACGTATGGGCCCAGAGTTTGTCCTCCTCCTCCTACGTAAGACGCGGGGCTGAGAATTCTGTGGTCGTGTACCATTAGACACGGCCGGTTTCGCCGAAAAGGACGAGAGAGCGGATGTTCGTCAGCCACGACGACAGGAACTTCGATTTAAGGAACGTTGACCCCGGGGTGGGCGTATTTTGTGTCTACGACGCGCTTAGGCACATTTCAGTTAGCGATTTTGATCACTTTTAGGCGGCCCTTTGTGCTTGGAGTCATTTTCCAACACCACTACGAATTCGGACACACTTTTTCTCCTACTAACCTGACGATAAGAAGGTAGATGCAGCGCCTCAACGTGACGAAGTTGCGATACGCAAAGGGTCGGGCGACAGCGAAGAGTTTGAGTGCAGAGAGAAAGACATAGGAGGTCATGCCCGAGTAAAGCGCAGCCACGAAGAACGTGTCCAAGGTTGTTGTCGTAACATGGCTGAAAGTGTTTTTTTTTCTTTTAGAAGAGTGCAACTTACTTGATATCCTTCACTGTCAGGACGTAGATGGAGAGAGCCAAGGCTGTGAAGGAGGCGAAAAGGTCTCCAACGGTCCGGTTCAGCAAGAAGATGTAGCACTTTCGACTGAAACTCACCAACTTCCTTTCCTTGAAAGTGAGGACCAACCTGACTTTCCGGGTCCGAATTGCTTTGAAGGTGACGAAGATGTAAAGCAGTGAGAGCAAGATGCCAACAATGGCAAACGGCATCATCAGCTCGCCGAAGTAGACCCTCTGGATGTGATCCAATCGATGGCTTTGCTCATTCTGAAAGAACATAAGTTTCACTCTGAAGACACCTCAATAGCCAATTCCGTGCATTATTAGACGTTCCACGCCGACAAGTGTTCACTAACCTAAGATCATGGCCAATTTTAGCCAATTTGCCAGATCTTCGAGGTTACCCTCAAATTCAGTGCTCATTCACGTGAAGCGTCTCTCTTGCCCTCTTTCGACAGACAGACACACATATCCATGATCCAGCGGCCAGAAACTACAAAAAGCACGCCCGCCTGCTTCTTCACCGCCTCGGCTTTTTCGCTTTTCCTCGGATCGCCGTGGTGAAATCCGAGGCGGCAGCTCGAGTTACGCCACTTGGCCCGACGACTTTGTCTCCTGTTGCAAGACACAACTCACCCCATTAAAATTTTTGCTCTTTCTGATGTTTGGGCACACAGTTTCGGTTTGCAATGCTCAAAGTTCCCCATTCCCATGATAATATAGAGATGTTTGATGATTTGTCGACTTCTCGATGATGTCAGGACTGGAAAAGTCGGGAACAATACGTCGACACCTGCCTCTTCTCGGAAAAAAAGAGCGCCTGATGACTGAGGAAAGAGGCCTTGAACCACCAACCACCCACCCTGAAGTGTGCCCTCTTAGATACTCGAAAGGCAAGGTTTCCTCCCCGGGCGCCCAGTGTCTAAATAGTCGTCTCTCTTCGAATTCCATTGCCAACCTCCCCTTTGAACAGGCGTAGTTGAAGATTACAATGCCACCCAGAGGAAGTACTCGTAGAACGAAAACAAGTGCTTGTAAGAGGAAAGAGTGGAAAAAACTTCTACACACTCAAGTGTTTAGCTTACGAGCCGTATGAAAGTTAAAGTCAACAATACAAAAAACAAGACCAACAGTACCTGAAAGATCTCTTCTTGTTCCTCTTCAGTCAAATTTGTGAAGCAATCGCTCCGCATGTGTTCTGTTCCGTGTGGCAGCTCAAAGCGACCGCGCATCCGTGGCAAATTCTCGATGTCTGCAAATAAACATTAGTAATTGTTGCGGAAAACAAGGCGGATAACAACACGATCGTTTACGGGTTGGCAGATTTCGAGCACGGGATTTATTGTCTTCAAGAATAAACACGATAATAGAGCAATGGGCACGCGACGTGCCAGAAACTTTCACCACTCAGAAAAGGTCACAAGATTTCCTTCCTGGACACGGAAGTCAGGCAGAGAGGCAGGGAAATGTAGCGACCACGTGCGAATGTCAAGCCTTCAGGAATCCAAAGAGCACTCGCAATCAATACCGGCTATAAAAAGCGAATCTGAGGAAGCACCAAGATATCACAGACGACGATCTTTGCAGCGTGACGATGCACGGCGGCGTCTGCGCCAAGCCGAAAGCAAGCCGACGGCGATATTTGCCCGGCTCGAAGCTCAGAGCGCGGTCGGCTTTGGTCCCCCCGCCACCGCCGGAGAGCGATTTGACCTTTTTCTCTACACGTGAGCGTCGGCTTCCCCTTCTCTTGTCGATGACGAGCCACCCTCCTCTTCACATCGAGGGCGAACAAAATTCGCGCTCCTCCCGTTCCTCAATAAACGCGAAAATGAACGCCGGCAACGAGGAGGACACTCGAGGGGGCGATGAGGATGGGTGCAGACCGAGCAAGCCTTCCCTTCCCCTTTCTAAGCATTCGCCTTATCCAGTCGTCTTCATCGTTCTCAGCAAGGATATTGACAGGGAAAGCAAAAGGTCCGCAAATATTTACAGATTGTGAGAAATCATGCCAAGCGGGGTTCCTGGAGACTTTGAAGATCAAAGCTGACGCATTACGATGTTGTTTCAAAACAAGAAGAAGAGTTGCGCGAACAATTTGCACGCACGCGGATGCCAGATGTGAGAATGGGGGTTTCCTCAAGGTCTTTGAACATCGGAGTTGAAACGTGTACTATCAGACACGGCGGGCAGACTCGAGGCTGGAGAAATAGAAGTAAGAGCTTTAAAAACAGGACCGATTTATTGCGAAAGCAGTCATGCAATTACAGAACAGCAATCGTTTCATTGTCGAAACTCATGCCAAAAACGCCTTAAACGGTTCTTCGCAGCAAAGCAATACGCCAAAAGAACATAATCTAGTCCACCGCAAACATACTTGTACTCCGAGCACCTGTTCAAATGATTCTAACCGGGCCCGGAAGGAAAGAAGAAGAAGGTGGGGGCGTCGGTCGGTCGGGGCGACCCGCCTCCTCCGTCTTTTCCCGCGACTCCGAGCACAATTCTCAAGCGCGCGCACACGGGCGCCTCTCCTAGGCAAAACGCGTGCCCGCCCCATTTGGGGAAATTAAGCACGACGCGAGGCTTCGAGCCACGCGGCGCCTCGGCGATACGGGGAAGTGAATCCAGGCGTGCCACAAAGGTTCATCGGCCGTTGTGTGCTTTTGATGCAGCGGGGAAAAGGGGGAGGGAAGGTTCCTCAAAATTTTTGTTTTCGTCGAGTTTTCGAAATTTTCAACTGAAGCATCGAAGATCGGATCACAGACGCGGAAAAACAGGCGCCTGGGTTCTGAGGGCTCTCTTGCCGTAATCAAGCAGGCATTGATATTAAAGGTCTTCCCGAGTAGTACACACTACGGTTGCCAAGGGGGGCATCCTGGAGAGCACACCAATTTCTCTGAAAGCTCAATCATAGCCTACTGTCCTCTGACACGGATCTGAAAGAGAGCTGAAAAGTGTGGTTCGGTGAAGGGCACATGGATGATGTACACATGGATCCGTCTAGGCTACGACTCGGCAGTAAGATCCTCGGCATGCCATACCAAGGTTATTTTCAAGTCCTGATTCAGCACGCTAGCACATGCAAGTTACATGAAGGACTTCCAGAAGGCAATTACTTTCCGAGTTCACGGCTACGTGCAAAAGGTGCAAAGCAGCATAAACACGGAAATCGGCGGCTTGTTTTCCTAAGTCATCGATGGTCTCGAGAGCTAACGGGGCGGCAGCCAATGCAATGGGATTAAGACGATGAGCCGCGAAAGATCGTCTTGCGTCTCGGCCGACAGAAGCTCCTTTGCCCATCGCCCACACCCACATTTTGTCGACGTTCCCACGTTCTCACAAGGAAATGTGACGCTTCTGTAAAACCTGCGAGAATTTGTCGTCGAACAGGTCTACCTTTTCCAAATGTTCAAATGCTCGTTCTAGCCGTTAAGTAAAATACAAAGGCACGCTAAACTAACCATGAGAGAGGAAGATGGTTTTAATTTGAAAGCTCGAAAAATTGCATCAGAGTGCCGACATTTACTAAAGACAAAACACTTTCAAGAGAGTCGTAAAGTTATTAGAGCACAGGCGACGAGTGAATTCGAAAGCCCTCGTGAAGTTGATGAACCTGCACCACCGTGATTCCATTTTGGACGCGAAACGCCTGACAAATGGTTATCGCTGCGCCTTAATAAAGAGATAATTCTTGTTTTAACATTGAGTTATACCTGATTCCAGATCGGTTGAGGAGATATCCAATCTGGCAATGTAAGGACCACGGGGGACAAGGTTGTAGGTAGTATTTGGCTGGAGTTGGACGTCAATGTTGTAGGGAGAGTTGGTCGTCATATGCAAGACCAAACTCGTCTTGTTCTCGATTGAACACGACCAGGTTTGACTGAAATACTTTTTATAAACAAAAAGAGAGTTTTCCAACCCCATGATGCGACCGTCGACGTCGAATTAGCTTAAAAATAGGCGACTCTTTCTTTTATCTTCCTTCCTGTTAGCACTGGCATTAATTCTCACTTCAAGTTTTGAGGTGCTAATTATTATGAGTTTAAAAAATTCGCAAAAAATTTCAGAGTTTAGCTGACAATTACTCAACTTCACATCGAAAGTCGCTTGCCTTTACTCCGACGAAAAGCTCAGTAGCAAAGTATTTCACTTGTCTAGTAATTTCTCATCAATTGAGCCCAAACTCACCTCAGATTTTTGGCACTAGAACTCGTACCAATATTTATTCAGTTACCACAGCATCACATCATGATCGGAATTAAAGGAAGCGCAGTCGAGCTCGCACGACGATACAACATGGAGGACAGCGCAATTCGCAACGAGACAGTTAACGGGAATAAAAAAGACTAGCCATGAAAGACTCGCAAGGGTCAGGGGCATGAAGTACGCCACGGTGAGCGTGACCGTTGCTGCTGTCGTCGCAGTGATCAAAAACCCAGAAAGCCACTTCTTCCAACCACCATACGTCGAAACTTCAAAGCCTTTTCCATTCTCAGCGTTGCGCACGACAATTTTCCTCGACGAAAATCGCCAGGATAAAGGCTCTGTGTGATTGAACGAGAAGCCTGCAAGTTCTTATGTTTTCGAAAAGGTTTCCAACCTGTTTGAGGGTCTTTCCCTGTGAGTGTTACACGAAACTTCGTTGCGGAGAATTTTGTCGTTCCTAAATATTTTTACTTCGAACGGCTCGGATACTCACGAGTATGTCCATTTGTTTCTGTGTTAAAACGCCTTCCGTCGACGGTGAATGAGACGATTTCGCCGGGAAGAATAGTCACTCGATCACGGTAGACGGTCTCGGGATCCTCGAACCGAGCGTAGAGAATCGCATTGGTGTTGTTCGCAACGGCAAGCGCGTTCCTGGAGAGCGTAAATTAAAGTTGAAGAACCAACTTACCCCATCACAAAGAATTCGACCCGACTTTTAATTTGAGCACACAACAACAACTGAAGGCCAGTAGCAAGCTTGTGCAAATGTGCTAAGCGATCGAGCTTGACGTGCGAAGAGTTCGAAAAACTGCTTAGAATGTGCTAACAACGTGTTTCGAAGCAAGCTCGTTACAAATAACGACTAGATATTTGGATTGCCACCAAAAACAGACCCATTTGCAAAATCCAGTTATCTTCCGAGTTCACGTCTACGTGCAGAAGTTGCAAAGCAGCATAAACGCGGAAATCCGTTGCTTCTTTTCCCGCAAGTCATCGACGGTCGCGTGAGCTATGTAGCGGGACAGCAACCAATGCGCTGAGATTATCGCTATGAGCCGCCAAAGCCTTTCGTCTCGTCCGACAGAAGCTCTTTTGGTCACTGATCCGCCCACATCCACACTTCGGCACGTTTTTCAAAGCCATGCTGTTGTTTAATAATGTCTTACTGTAGAGCTTTCGGAAGTCAACAGGGTCGTCACAATATTTATCAAAAATCCTAAAACTTTGGATGAGGAGAGAAGTTGAAGGGGGGGGGGGGGGGAGTGAGAGACCAGAACAAAGCTCAATCAAACAACCAAAAATCGGGGTACAGGCATCGACTGATGAAATAAGATGGAAGGCCAATTACCCAAGCGACTGCACAAACAGAAAGGGAAATGCTAGCGGGTACGAGCAAAAGCTTAAACGCGATGTAAGCACCGCCGCCGATAATGAATGATCCAATGAAGAGCCAGAGAAAATATCGTCGTTTCTTGAACTTCAATTCAAGCCGTGCTCCGTTCTCGATGACTCGAATCCGTCTCGTTTCGCCGTCAACAAGCAGGTTTTGGCAAAGTGTGGTAGTCAAACCTGAAATATTGCAGAATTTAAACAGTTCCGGCAAGTAAAAATGCCATCTTAAGACTTAGAGCGTTTACCTGTGACCGGATTGCGAGCACTGATACGAAGCCGTGAGTTAGCCTTGTCATACTCGTATTTAAACGTTGTCCAAGGAGGAACTTCAGCCAATTTTCGGCCATTAAGTTCGATCATCAAAACATGTTGAGTCTTGTTCTCAATTGAAGCTTTTTGACTGAAATTGAACATGGTGGTAAGTAAAAAAGACAAACCCCATGGCGCTTGAATACGTTGAGTGATGCGCGATGGGTTTTTCTAATGTAATGACTCCGCCACTAGGATTTGCACCTTGCTCATTCGCACCTTGAAGGACGAGAAAGTTATTCTGTCCAGTTCTTGCTATTGGCAAATCAATTGCAAGAAACTCTCTGGTAACTTGTAAGAAAAACTCTAATTTACGATGAAATCGTCTTTCGTCCCGGCCGACAGAAGCTCCTTTGCCCATCGCTTACACCCACAATTTATCGACATTCCCACGTTCTCACAAGGAAATGTGACGCCTCTGTAAAACTTGTTTCCCTCTTTTCTCGTCATTTGGACCTCTATCGAGATAGAACAGAGAGCTTTTTTTCTTGCCATGAGAGTTTGCAGAATGTTTCTTCTTCAGGAGATTTCAAGGCGTACTCGCCGGTGACGATTGCTTCCCGAAGAGTTTCCACAAACATTGACTGATAACGCGATGAAAAAGAGTTGACGGGATAGTAAAGTGCCGAATGGCAACCGAATCCAATGTCCAGCGGCTCAAATAATGGATATAAAATGCGAAACATATCTACAGCAGTGCATAGCCACGAACCAAATACGCTCACCAGAAACAACCGACTGGCACGTTGACAAAACAATTGCCTCATAGAGTTGATCTCTGCTTCCATTTCCAAATCTGGCCGACACTCAGACAACTTTTCCGAAGGTGTCTAGGAGAAGAAGCTATCGTGGTCAGGAGTTCGGAGAACTCTAGGAGATC
>JAQIXL010001833.1:0-15608 GCA_034700245.1 Poikilolaimus oxycercus | reverse complement strand
TAACAGTGCTAGAACTTGCGACAGATGCATAAAAAGCGAGGAAATCCACGTCTACCGGGCCAAAATCAACTGCCGCTCTCGACACAGCCGCTCTCATGGCTGCCGCTCTCGAAGGGTATGAACTTTCTTCAGCCGCTCTCGACTACAGCCGCTCTCATGGCTGCCGCTCTCCTAGGATACACCCGAAAAAGGTTAGGGGACAAGCAAAGACAACGAACCTTTGCGCCGCACAAAGGCGACGCGAAGAAAAATCCCAAAAAAGACCATAAACTCGTCCAAAAATTGAAATAAAAAGGTTTTCGCAAGCCTAAAAGCTTGTATTATACGTCGCGGCACTGTGCGACTGCAAAGAAACACAAATAACGACGAAAAACACAGATAGAACATGAAAAACACAACCAAAGAAGAGAGAAAACAGGAGCGTCTGCACTCCTTGAAAACGGAAGTCAAACGTTTGACAACATATCCGCCTCTTGAGATTGTCAAAGTCCTGTCAAACGTTTTCTATCATGCGACGTTGTCACTATTTGGGACATTCCTATCCCTTTCTTGGGACGATCGTATCCCCAAATTAGACTGAAATGCCTGAGTTCGATGAAACTTGGCCCATACACCAAACAAATGACGCTCTATCTCGTGGTGGGGGATTTGTCTTTCCAATCGAGTTTCATGACACCAAAAGAGCCTTTTTTAGGGTCAGCGACGGTCCGTTTTCCACACCCAACGTGATTTTTCTGGCTGCTTTCCACTCAGTTTTGTTGCCCGCATCGTGAGCTTTCGAAAACTATATAACACTTGGCAGTTTTGAGACGTTCCGTGGCTCAAACAGGGCAAAACAGTCAAAACTAAAAACTACCGTAACCCAGCCAGGATGCCATCTTTTGGGCTGCTCTTTAGCGGAAAAGAATCAGCGTTCCGAGATGCATCTAGTGGTGCCAGACTCGCCAGGATCCGAGGACTTTATTTTTTAACGTCCGCCCCTCTCCTGGCGTTTCCCATTTTCCGAGAAATTCAGTATTAACGTAAACATACTGAAGGAGTAGTAGGGGGTGGAAAAGAGCCAAAAAGCGAGATTGGTGTGTAGCCATGACCTGAAGAAGACTCCTTTGATGAAAGTCATAGCGGCGTGGTTTCACAAAGAATTAGGATATGGAAGGATCTGGTCAAGTTCCGACTTTGAAGCAACAATGTTATAGTGGCGAGCGACTGATAACGGATTGTGAACGAGGAAGTCAAACGTCTCTGCATCAACTTCGTCCATTGAGAGCTCGTCGAGTACAAGGCGCTCTTGAAGAAACTTAAAAATCATCAACATCCCGCGTCGCTCTTCACCACCAATCACGTGGCAGTTCATTGTTGGCATCTTCTTCTTGAAGTTGATGTCGGTCATCCACTTCCGCCACTCTGAATTCTTCCGCCAGCGCTGCGGAGAGTCACTCTTGTCGAATTTAGCTCCCAAGCTAAGCGCTCCGTCCTCGAGCACGAAGTCCGGGTCTTTCACGTCCTCTTCAACGAACTGGACAAGAAGCGGATTCTTTGGTCGGTCGACGGTGCTGTTGGTCAGCTTGGCTCGCCAAGAAATATTCGCGTTCTCGGAGAACTTCACAAAAACGACGTCAAAGTGACGGCTTATTGTGAAACGTAGCTTGCGATTCTGGCTGTGGATCTCGTAGAGCCTGAAATCATCTACTGAAGTGAATCCCAGTGACCAACCTGCTGCTGCATCGAGCCATCTGAAATGCGTCTGGAGGATCAACAAAGCCCAGTAGATAGTTGACCAACGGGCTGTTGAGATCGTCAAACTTCATTACAAAGCTTCCGTGAAATTTAAAGACCAGAGCGAACGCAGGGAGCAGACAATAAATGCGATCTGCTGTGTGTATTGCACGCTTTTAGCACTTGAACAAGATTTGAAGTGTTGATTTTGGTTAAAGTGTCAAGTGCTTTCTTTACCCATTCCACGACTCACGACGAATATCGCTCTTCGAGTAACGAGCATGAGTGAGAATTGCATACATGGAAGAATTGGGTGTTTGACAATTCGACAACAAGGCTGCCCTCAATATAAAAGAAAGCGAACGTAAAACACGCAACATCTGAAACGCTTTCTGTTCTCATAAAAGATGCAAGCTCGACTTTTACGCACCTATAGCAGAATTTTCAAATGCACCAAGACTACGCCAATCCGCTATTCAAACGTTTCTTAGCTGACAATCTCAATAATTCTTTCCAATGCGCAATTATCAGTCTTTTATTGTTTTGTCTCCATTAACTACTGCAAAGTTTATTCTTGACTTCGCGATTTTTCATTCGGCACTGAACGCAACTCTTTTGAATGCATCGATATTTCATCAGATTGTTGAGGATGTGGAGCATCTAGAATTGAATTACAAACGGCCAGTAATTAGTACTCAAATACAGCTTGTCGAAGAACTTGACCCAGTTTCTTCTACCTCGTCGGTTACCCTGACAACTACTCAAAGCGAGGTTCGATTCCTAAAATCTCAAAGAAACTCGCAACGACGCACCATTCACCGAGTACCAATTCCAAGCGAGGGAAAATATAAGAGCTGAGATAGCATCACGTTGATGCAGCTGTGGCTCCAAAAATGCAGCTGTTCTTGAAATTTTCCCAAGACCATTCGAAGTGCTCTTTTCAACGAAGCAGAATTGAAAACTTCTAGGGTGCCTGGGTGATCATTTCACTCCTTGTAAGCGAGCAGGAGAAACCCTCTGCTAAACAACGTGTCCGCATCAAAGGCGCATGGTACACGCTTCTCAAACGTGATATGAGAGGCCATAAGGGCGCTTTCTCAGTTGTCGCTTTGCCGGCCTTCGCGTCTTCTTTGTCGGTGTCTAAACCTAATGGGTTCTCGATTCTTCTCGCACTATTCTTCGTCTCGATCGTTGAAATCGATGGTCTTACCTGCACGAATGGCTTCACTTTAACTCGAGATGGCAATGCCACCCATGATGTGGCAAGTTTATCCTGTTTGAATGGTCGCTGTGCTTCGCTAACGATGAACTCCAGTGCTAACTATGTGTATGTTCAATTTTTTTGCGCTTGCATCACAAAAATTAAGTAAGACGGCAATGTTTTGTGTTCCCGAATGGCTGCTAAACGGATCGGCAAATGGCTGCGGGTATCTCACAAGCACTGGATCGTTCCCGTTCTGCGTTTGTGACACGGATAACTGCAACAGAGGGACCTCAAATCCGCAACCGCCACATATAGTCGGTCCTCCGATTCTGTGCTACGATGGTCTGGTCCAGAACTCCAAGCTCATATGTAGGTCAATCTATCAAAATTCTTTGCATAGAGAGGTTATAGGTCGAACAGGAAGCAGCTTGATCGCCGGCAACGGTGCTTGTGTCTCCGTCTCAATCAACACAACTCTCGACGACTTAGCCCTTGATGTCACCTACTATACTTGCATGCCGAAGGAAGTTCTTAGTCACGAACAAGTTCCTATGGACAACTACTGCTTTGGTCTGGATGCCATGATTTCATGCAGGTATGTAACTACAGAGGCAAACAAACTCGACTTTTTAGATGCCTCTTTTCTGCCTGTCTTGATCCAAGCGAAAAAGGCGACTTTCCAGAACCAAAACCCAATCTCGAGTGCCTCCGTGGTACTCACATTGTCAACATTATTGCCAGCGAATTGACCTTCGAAGTCGGCGTGCCGTGTAACAATGGAATGTGCGGGATGATGCTCACTATCGGCTACAGCAATATATCGGTTTGATCAGATTTGCCTTTCTGGTAAAGCAATCGATGGCAGACCGACGTCGCCCAATTCACAGCTGAAACCTTTTGCGCTTCACACGAGATGGTACTTTCGATCACGGGTCAAAAGACGGGTGGCTGCGCTTGGCTCGACAATTCCTATATTTACGGCAGCACGGACCAGTTGCCTAGCCCGCTGGTTTGCTTCTGTGCCAGCCACGTTGGTCTAGTTTTCCCTTTGATTTAAAAGTTTTAGGACGATTGCAACGGGTACGGCGATGAATTTGCTGTAGCCGTGCCTGCACCACCAACAATTTCGTGCTTTGAGGGTCTTGCCTACAATGGCTCGATCCCCTTCGAGGCCTTCACCCAGTGTGCCGGCATTTGTACAACGACCTTCATTCACGAAAACATTATTGAACCAGAAAACTTGACCGTTTACACTTGTGGCACCGAACTTCTCTGCAAGTTGTGGAGAATCCCGATGAATACCTGTGGACAAGTGTATAACAACGTCAATGCCTGGTTGGTTGTTGATAGAAATTCAACGATAACGAAATTTTAGTTGTTGTGATACACCAAACTGTAATCAACCTCAACTCTCTACCATCAAGCCGAATCCGGGTGGCTGTCCAGTAGGATGGACGAGATCGGCGGTGTATCAAAAATGCTTCTTGCCGGTCACGGAACCAACCGTTTGTTTTTCTTTTGTTTCTAAACGGCCCAATAGTCCTGGTCAATGGCCGAATCGACTTGCCGAGGACTCAAGCGCGGCTCCTCGCTGGTCTCAATTGCTAGTGCGTTTGAGAATTCTGAGATTGCGGGTTTGTGACCAGGCTGCCGCTAAAAATGCATTTTAGGTCTTTTGCCCATTTCGTCCTATTTCTGGCTCGGCTTGGAAAACCTCATCGACAACGATTTCAAGTGGATTGACTCACAGGCAAGAATCGCTATCTCAAGGGAAACCATGATTTCTTAGAAAGTAACGTACACCGCGTGGGCCAACGGTGAACCCTCGGGCGAAGCCTGCGTTCGTGCTCAAGCTTCAAGTCGGAAATGGTCAACGGTTGCTTGCAATTCTTCGTTGCCTTTCGTTTGTGAACTGTTCATTTGAGCAACAAAAAACCATTTAATATTCGTCCAACCACAGATTAATAAAACCGCGCCAAAATTGGTCAGCAATTGGGTTAGTGCTCAGGATGAGCATCTTATCCGACTTGTCTCCATAGCCTTCGCGTACCATCACGTGCATCTCCTTGCCCAATTTGCTCTTGATAACACCTTCCCACGCATCGTCATCAGATCTGCTCGGGGTTGAGCCTTTAAGAATTCGGCTGGTCGCTTCCTCGATTGTCCATGCGTCAATGTCAAAGTTGAAGAGCCAAAGGCCGATTTCTCGCTGATCTTCCTTCCATTCCTCAAGTAGTTTCATGATTTCGTAAAGCGTAAGATTTGTGTCGTCAGTTGCAATGAAATTCGTCCATTTCACCGAAAATACATCCACATTGCAGTGTTCGCCAAAAGTCGCGAATGTCTTGAGCTGGCTGACAGTTGACTGTTCGTAGAAGTTGGACGAGACGCCTTTGAAGGCATGTAGCGTGAGCCCCTCTAATCGGGGCATTGCTTCGACAAGACGAAGAACATCATCTTCCAATCCCGACTCGAAGGGAACAAGATGAAGGTGGCGAACGCACGGCAAAGGGTGGCGGGCGAAGAATTCCAACGCTTCTGCATCGACTCCATCCACGAAGAGCTGGTCGAGTGCGAGGCGTCGTTGAAGAAACTTGAAAAGCGTCATCATCCCGAGTTCCTCTGTGCCGCCATTGACGTGGCAACGCATTCTTGGCATCGGCTTTTTAAAGCTGATCTCAGCCATCCACGATTCTTGCTTCCTCAGCCAGCGCCGTTGAGTCAATGTATCAGTCTTGTCGATTTTGGCATGAAGGTTTAGCGCTCCGTCTTTGAGGATAAAATCGGAGTCCGCGATGGGCAGCTCCACAAATCTCACAAAAAGAGGCTTTGAAGGTTGGTTGATGGCGCTGTTAGACAGTCGAGCTTGCCAGGGAGTGTAGGCATACGGAGTGAATTCCACAATGACGACGTCGTAACGATTCGAGAGACGAAGATTGCGAGCTTGGTTATAGATGTTGTAGAGTCTGAAAACAGCTGTTGAAGCTAATTCAACAAAACGGCAAACCTGCGACTGCAATTCGACAGTTGAAGGGCATCTGGTGCATCGATAAAACTCAGCAAGTGAGCAATTGTCGAGTCGTCGAGATCCTCGAAGTGATTCGAGAAGACGGTAGACGGCTCCTGTGGAGACAGATTGAGACAGCGGCGCTTCTGCAGCGGTTCCATTACGAAGCTGAAGATGAAGGAGGAGCACCGGAGCAGACAAAAGCAGCGATGAATAATTGAGAGTCGCGAGTCTGTCTTGCGCTCTCGCTTGATTTTTTGCACTTGAGCGAGGAATCAATTGCTAATGACAGCTAAAGTGCAAAGTGTTTGGTGTGAAAGTAGAGCGGCCGTTGAGTATATTAGAACAGGAATGCCTCAGTGCGGCAAACTCAGCATTTAAACCAGGCAAACCCGACCTCGAGAAATCCCTAGAGAGAATCATTCAACGAGGGGAACCTGCAGAGACGTCGCTGTCAACAGCTGTCTCGGCTCTCTCTACCGCTCTCGCCCGCCAGACAGACGTTTTTTTGCGGTAAGGCAGCGCTCCACGCTATCGCCTAACTGCTTCGCAACTTTTGGCCTGCTCGCCTCGCTTGCCTCAACGAATTTCTCATGCGCGTTCGCTTGATTCTTCATTTGCAGATGGACTTGTTTTTAAATGAAATTGAAAATTGATCGTTGATAGCGAATTTTCAGCTGCTTTTCCGCTTAAATGCCGTCGCAGTAATCCATGAAGAAGTTTCTGGCGATTTTCGGCTGCATTATCCTTGGTCACGCTGACACATCGTTTTCGACTGACGAAGAGAACATCTCGGTCTGCGAACGTTGCACGGCGGTGAGCATCTTTTCCTCACGAAACCATTTCTGTAGATAAAGTGATAAATTTACTTTTTTTTACAATGCTTTTAAATTCACGAAAAAATCAACAGCACCCATTTTTGACGTGAAAAGATGTTTTGCTTAAATTTGCCAATTTATTGTACACATTGTATGTATTTAGTTGGCCGCTAAACCCGATGCCCCGTCGGCAGGACACCTTTTCAAGAAAACACTCTACAAGCTATGTGACCATCCTTCTGTCAAATTTGCGGTTGACAGCGACCAACTGATGGCTCTGTGCCGAATGCTCATTGATGATACCGTAGACAGAGTGGACCTTTTCGTCGAGCACCTTGCCCATTCGCCTGTATGCATCCTCAATTGATTCATTCCATGCTGCATTTCAGGAGGACGCAAATGAATTTTGTCGTCTTTTACGCTGTGAAAGTCCCATTCTTAAGGAGATCAATCTTCGAGTCTTCAAGAGAAAACGCAATGGAAATGTATCTAATTTATTCTTTTCGAAGTATCTAATAGTTCATTTTTGAAGCAGAATTTGGCCTGCATTGAGTGCCAAGACTCAATGGCTGAGGCAATGAAAGTCTTTGAGGATCCTGAATTCAAATCAAGCTTCATGAAGTTCGCATTTGCTAAATTCTGCCCTCGAATCGATGAGAGCGAAGAGGTATTTGGATTTTTAATAGCTTCAAAAGATTCTTTTACAGTGTCAGCAAATAATTCTCGGGCTACTTCGTCTCCTAAGACAAGTTGGAAAACGAACCTTTAGTAGTCATCGCGAGGTCTGCTAGTATATGAATGTTGAAAGTTGTCTTTAGAGATGCCAGCTTCCCAAAGCGTGCGAAGGCAAAATTCAGGGTACTTCAAGCAGAAGATTGAATGAGCTTTGATTATTTCAAGCTTTATACAGGTTTTGTTCGCCTTATATTGCCATTGTCTCAATGTCATGATTAGCCTTCAAGGTGCCTGTAAGGCTTTCAACGTGATTTGTTTTATAAAAAGAATTATATTTGTACTGAAAAGATTCTCCCAATGCGATGCTTCAAGATTTTTTTTGGCAATCATGACAATCTTGAGAAAATTTCGCTCAATTTGTCGATTTTAGTGACATAAAAAGTGAGAGCTCATAGCGAACCGAACAATGAGTGATTGTGAGTGTTGTGCATTCTCAAGCTCACATGCGTCTGTTCAGTCGATGAGCACATACGCTTCTCCTGTATTTCAACAGTAATAGTCTCCTTTAATGCGTATTGAAGCTAGGCTTCCCATTTGAAAACTTTTCATGTCGGTTCCTGCATGTACTCGCAGTCGTCTTCGTGTATATGAGCCAATAGCGTAAATGTTGAAAGCGAATACGTTTCGAATCATACGACACTTCTTAGTTGTGCTTTGCAAACGCTTCCTTTGACTTACACGTAATTTTCATTTCCTGATCCCAAGCGCGTGTTAATTCTACAATATAAGCACATACGTTTCTTTTTGTTTGCTTTTCACTCGACAGAACTTTAGAAACAATTTCGGATCAGTAGTCAATGGTTATTTCCTGCTTTGAGCTTTTCTTGTGAGTTTCTTTCGGCACTTATTGACATTGTTGTTCGCGCAGTACTGCTTCTAAGGAGATTCCAAGTCGTTGCAAAAAAAAGTTTAGTTTCATGTCGTATACAACTTCGCCGATACGCTTTGGTTTCAATTCCTGCGTGATTTCTGTTGGCTTTCCACTTTGACATCCGAATTTGTGTCTTTCGAGAAGTTTGATGGATTGCTTGGTCTGAAAACGTGCGCTCTGTTTCAACGACTGTACAACTTTCATTTCCTATTCTGCGGCTGATTTTCGGTTACTGCCCGTAGTTCAAACAAATGAGCGTGGTTTAGTTCTTCCAGCATGGCAACGACCGATCCTCAAACTCTAGTCCGTCGCCTCACTCCTTGGTGTGCTTGCAGCCGCCGATGATTATGCCGTGAGTCACGGCCCTTTCCTTCACCAATTCTTCCAGCACCGCGTCCAACTCACGCCCGAGCAACTGACCAGAATTGTTCAACACACAGACAAGGGCTTGCAGCCCAGTTTCCGTCGTCACTCATTGTCATTGTTGTTCGCGCATCAGTAATGACGATACCTTGAACGCCGTTGAAAGCAACTGCGTTTCATGATGTGGGGAATTTTGATGAGGCATTTTGCTGTTGATACTAGTGGCTTTTTTGTCCCTTTTTATTTTCAACCTCAACAATTGGTGTGCAGCCGCCGTAGTAATCAGGAACTTATCGCGAGAATATCTCGAGGTATTCTCGCGATAATTCGACTTTGAATGCCAAATTATCGCGAACTGTCCCCGAGATATCGCGAACTCAAAATGAGCTGGAAACAGGCAAAGATCTCCCTCGGGAAGCAAGAGCTCAATCTTCACCTTCTCTCGCTTCCCTCAAGACGAGTAGGACGAAATGGAGTCCCTTTCACAAGCCTTTTTATTTTTCCTCTCTTCGAAGAACGTACGCGCGCATCTTGCACAACAAACAAGAACACAAACAACCAAACCATACACAGAGGGTTCGTTTCACCAAATAGAAGGACCTTTACTGTGAAGACAGAAAGAACGAGAAGCTTATAACAAGCGAGGAGCAAAGTGCATGTCTACGTTGTCGAGGGTGGCGGCTTTCTTCTCGAGAAGTTCCACGAAGCGATCCTCACGGCGAGAAGCTTTCTCGATAAAACGTCGGATGGTCGTCGTGATGGACTTCTTCTTTGTCGATGACATCTTCCTCTCCCAGCGACTTCCACCCCCAAAAAGGTCGAAGTTCTCTAGAACGGCGTCGACGAACTTCTCGGCAGGAGGCAAGGATGGAGGCGACGGCGCACGTTGGTTCTAAAAACGATCCTTGCATATAATAAACGCCGATCTCTGTGACGTCGTAGTGAGAAGGTGAGGAGAAGGGGAGAAGGGCCGAAATGGGAGATAGAGTAAGGATGATGGAGTTGGAAGGAGCGAGTCGTTGGTGGATGGAGAGCAAGGGGTTGAGGTTCGCTGGAGAAGGAGAGCATCCCAGAGGGAATTGAAGGAGGTCTCCGCCGAAGGCAGACACTGTCGTTTTGTTATAGATATTAGTGGGGCCGGGATCCCGCCGTAGGCGGCTGGTAGATTGATAAATTAGGGACTGCCGAGCTCGAATTCTTTCTTCTTGTTCTTTTCCGTGAAAGTAGAATCCCAGCAAGGCGCCTTCGCAGAACGCCTTGCCGGTGGACGTTCCGTGCCCGCGTACGCCGAACGACCTAAAAAGACTTGTAAAGTACGTCGAACTCACAACTTGTCAGCGGGCACTAGCGCGTCTCTCGTCTCCACTGCAACAAAGCATGTCGTATCTTCACAGATTTCAATCGCAAGCACCAGCGACAAAGCAGCACCGTGCAAAGAAACGAGAAGAACGACAAAAACGACGAGGACAAAAATGTTCGCGCAGCGATGCCTTGCGCACTTGAAAAAGAGTCCTCGCCGTGGCGCATGTTTTCACTCTCACGATATCTTCGAGTTTGAAGCTTGGGTGAGACTTTCCGTGACTAACAATGCATATTGTAAGTAGTCGAAGGAGACTAGAATCGCAGTCCCGTTGTCACGGTTCCTCTTTTACAATAGATACTCGCAATACCACTGTCCCGTTGGTTCCGCTCCTTTCTCTTCCTTCACACGTCCTATCTTTCAACATAAAACCCTTCAACAACTTGACGATATTGCTTCGTTCCTTTGAAGTTTTCCTTTGAGTTCCACAAAGAGCCACTATGCTTGTGAGCGGCGTTCAAGGACTTGAGAGATGATCGTGAAGTTTACCTTCGGTGGGCCGGAGGCGAATGGCACTATCGGCAACTTTATCGCGAGCCCATTTTACCTTGAGAACTCATTATCGCGAACTTATCTTACTATTTCTTCTCGTTATCTTGCTATTTAGTAAGATAAGTTCGCGATAATTTCTAGAGCATTTTGGCACTATCGCGAACTTTTATCACGAACTTGAGCAAAGTTCGCGATAATTTCAAGATTTTGAGTTCGCGATGAGTTCGCGTTATTTCGAGTGTCTCCTCTCGAGAGTCTCCTTTGATGCCCTCCAAGAGCTTCTTTTCCCCTGCGAACAACACCACTCGACGCTCTCGATGCGCTCTTTCCGACCATGTCCTTTCCCGCTAGAAAATCCAACAAAATACCCTCGTTATCGCGAACTCGAAGTTCGCCCATAAACTCGTGATAATTTTTCGGCTCATTCTCGTGATAAGTTCCTGATTACTACGGCGGCAGATAAACATGACACCAGAGTCAGAGTCTCCGCTACCAAGGACCGTTTCCAACACCACCCCTTGACACCGAGGCTTAAGGGGGCCTCGGGTGTTAAAGCACGCCGGGGCCGCCCCCCTTGCTTCTCCTGTTGCTTTCGACAATGCGAAAACAGTATCAACAAGGACGTTCAAGGCGTAAGCTGAAAACAAGTCAGAAAAGAGAATTTTAAGTGATTTCGTCCAAGTTCAACTTTTTTGTAGCGGAAAGTACAGAGCAGCACAAGAACGAAAAACTTTTTCTTTCTCGCGTGAGGGTGGAATTCGAAACGGATCGAATAACCCCCGAGACAACAAAGGAAACAATCAAACAATGAAATAGAAAATCTTAACAAAGTTAGAGACATTTCGAAGTCGGGCGTGCACGACTCTCGGCCTTGATCTCAAAGCAAAGCCTTGAGCTTGGGCAAAGAGTCTCCCTTGAATTGAAAGGACATTTCTTTTCGTCTTCGTTGACAGACTACGACTCACAGCAAATAGGGTTCCTCTCTCAATCTCATAATTTCCAATCTCGCCTCTATACACTTTCTTGATTGGCGTTTGCTAGGGATCGCAGAGCTCGTTTATTACCACAAACAATTTTCTTTTCCTGTTTATCGTGGGGATATTTGGGGAGGGAGGTTCTGAGGATGCCGACGAAGACGACTAGACGCTGTCATGGCGACGACGTCCGCTGCCCGACCCCGTTTCCGGTCGGAAAGCCAGGTTACGGAAAACGGTTGCTTCACGGCGAGCTTGTTCGAGCGATGCACGAAGCCCGAGGATCGTTTCGTCCCTCTCGGCAAGAGTTTGTTCCAGGGCGTCCACACGGTCTTGCGATTCGAGGGTCATGGAACGATAGAGCGCCGACTCCGATATCTTGTCCGCGAGTTCCTTCTTGCACTTCTCCAGGTGGATGTTCGCCTTCACTCCGCAGCTCTTCAGCTCGCTGCCTTCGCTTTCCAGCTCGAAGAGTCGATCTTTGAGAAGGCGCAGCTCTTGCAGGCAGTCTTCGAGTTGCGTCCTTTGCTTCTGTTGTGCTTCTTGGGCCGCCTCCATCTGCTGCTTCAGCACCGCCGACTCGTCTTGCGCCTTCATCAGATCCTCTTGGGCCGCCTCCATCTGCTGCTTCAGCACCGCCGACACGTCTTGCGCCTTCGTCAGATCCTCTTGGGCCGCCTCCATCTGCTGCTTCAGCACCGCCGACTCGTCTTGCGCCTTCTTCAGATCCTCTTGGGCCGCCTTCGTCTGCTGCTTCAGCGCCGCCGACTCGTCTTGGGCCTTCTGCAGTTCCGTTTGAAGACTCTGCTTTTCCTGAAGGCGCACTTGTTTTCAGCACTTCCTCTCACCTCGACGTACACCACAGAAAATCCTGCGATTTTGGGTGTGGGGCTGTAGAATGACCTTAAATTTAAGCAGTTCGAATCTCAGAAAGGGACCGACTCGGTGTCAAGCGGGCTAAAGAGTTCGTGTCGACGAAGGTCCACTGTCTCGTTCTTGGGCTCGACAATGGCTCGTATGTAGGTTCCAAGAGCGGTGGGTCCCGGGCAGACAATGTCGTTGTCGGCTTCGAACTCTGTTTTCCACTGACTGACACTTCGTCGGTAGCTGGAAGATTAAACATAGATCAATGAGCAAACTTCTGCTGAAGGGCCTTCGTTTTCATCAGTCCACCCTCAAGCACGAAAAGAGGCTGAATGACGGGATCAGCCAGCAGCCACTCGAAGGAGCTCGCCGAGTTGCCATGGCGTAATCCGTGAAGCGTCACGACTGCGCCGAGCAGATCCTTCTCGATCATTTTCTTAAGAAGGACCTGAAAAGGTTGGGCTCATTTTTTTTGTTTGCTTTAGCCCTTCTTATTTTTTCGTAGCTTTCACATCCCATGCGGCAACATTTATTTGGACTCGCAGAAGCTCTGCGTTTTCAACGCTACACACCGGACGCTCAGTGGGGTTGGGAGTTCCTCGCTGAGTCACATCGGTGTTGTTCTCCTCTTCGCCGTCTGACAGCGCTCCGCTCTCTTTGAAGGGCGACCCCAGCACAAGAGACTCGCCATCGCTCAGCTGCGCTGTCTCAGTTTCAGAGGCCTGCAAAAGACAGTTCACACTCTCGCCGCCTCAAAGTGTTGCCCGCTTTTTAGCGGGGACACGAGGGGGATCATGGCGGGAACTCAACGGCGAGGGCGGGGCGGCGGGACAGCACCATGTAGTACGTCGAGGAGACGATGGCGAAGAGGACGACCGAGACGAGCAGCCAACCGAGGACGTGACGAAGCATCGACAACGCGATGCCCGGTCAGAAAATCGGCCGTTTATATGTAATTTGCTAGACGTCTCAATTACTAGCTGAGGTCGTTGAGCATATTGGCGAGATGACCGACTCCGACATACGAGACCAGTGATGCGGTCGAGGACGGTTGTTTCGGCGAAGCCCTCGCGCCTCGGCACCAAAAATAGCATGCTAAGATGGATTGTTCTGTTTCGGCAGTCTCATTTCTTTGACTAATGCCGCCGATTCCCATTCAAACATGCGAAAAAAGACGCGGAATTTCAAAATTAAACAATCGGAAACGCGAATTTCCGAAAGAGGAGTGCCTATGCTCTCATCGAAGAACTTTATCCATCTCATCGATTTTTTCCTCCAAGAGGCCCCGGATGATATAAGGCATTATCTAGAGGAACTCTTGCCTGCAATATGCAAGCTGGACCACTTTCGGGCGTCGCCGTTGACGGTTCGAGTTGCTGCTTAGTGGCTTCGATTTTCTTCGACTCAGCGAGATTTCCTTGAACAGTCTTTCCCTTTTTTCATTTGCTCACTGAAGACTGGCACGATGTGTATCAACAATCGTTGAAAGGGTGGTGAAGCGGCTTCTGTTTCGACTCTTTTTGACCGTAAATAGTCCTCTCGAGGGTTTTGCTTCTTCCGCGTGCGCTACAAAAAGCCTCCAAGGCGGCTAGAGAAAGCCTTGGAGAGTCGCGATCAGCGCAACACTCGTCTATTCTCTTTCTGCACCGTCCAAATGTGCAAGTCCTGGCCCACTTCTCCGTGTCTCATCTTCTCCTTTCATATAATACGCAAAACGGGCCGCAAATGGACTGGGGAATACGGGCTTTGATGGACGTTGAGGTTGTGCTGCAACTCGTTTCCCCGAGAGAGCGACGCGGGCGACAGCGTTATTGCTGTTGAAGCGAGATATCGAAATGCATAAAAACATGAGAGCAAACGGAAGAGGCCAAACTTTAGAGGCGTTCAAGCGTTGTTAGTTTCTTTTCCTGGACACTAGGGTTGGGAATCGGGCTGGCCGGAAGCCCGAAAAATCGTGCTAATTGTAAGCCCGAAAGCCCGAAGGCCCGATAGCCCGACTTTTCCAAAAGCCCGAAAAGCCCGAGAGCCCGAGAGCCCGACTTTTTGAGCCCGATTCCCAACCCTACTGGACACGCTTTACAACGTACATAGCAGTCGGGCTTGGTAAAGCAAGACAAATTGTTCCACGAACAGCATTGCTCTTCTCTCTCCTTTTAATGTGGCATGTACAACTTCGCTGATCGGCAGGAAGTGCGACTTCAAGATCACACAGTGCCTCAGTCTCTTCTGATTTCAGGAGAGCCACAGAAGAGGACGCGTAAAACTGCTTTATTGGACAAGAAGCAAACAACCTTTTGATGCAACTAGTACAGATTCAGCCTTATCCGCGGCCAATATCTCTTCCTTATATTTCTACACATGCAACACAAAACAACGAATTGCACACAATGGCGCTTTATCAGTGGGAGTTCGAGGGGTGCGTCGGTGTCGGTAGCGTGGCGGTAGCTGCAGCGGGCTATATTTACTCACCTGAAGATGCGGCAGCTGGGCGGTGTTGAAATGTCAAATGAGATTGCATGAAAAGTTGAAGGATCAAATTAGTTAAAATTTTTGCAAATCCAAGTTCCGACGCTCATTTAGCGTTTTGCATTTGGGCTGCCGTCAGATACAACTTCGTCGCGCTTCCCGACCGGTTCGTCTCTTCGTGCTTCTCTCCAACATCTGCCGCAGGTCCAGCCTCATCGATGCTCTGCAGCGCTTTTATCCCGGGATTCCGCTGCGACGCGGCCAAGCTCGTCCACTGGGCCATCAACAATTTCACCCTGTCGAAAGTCTGGACAATCCATTTCAACTCATGGGAATGCTCTAGGCCCTATGACTCGAGGTGGACGATGTCGAGGACTACTTTGAGCGCCTGATCCCCGAGTGCTGCGCCTCTGGCCTCTTTTTCAAGCGTCTCTATGAGACCGTCTTTTTTTTCTGCTACAAGCTTTTCAAGCTTGTTCTGAGAAATCTCCAAAGTATCACTAAAATGCAACCCGTTTTTTTAGAGAGCTCGGCCAGCAATCGGCCGCCTTTTTTACCATTTTTGGAAAAACATTTTGTGACTTCTTTTATTAGTTTTCCATTGGAAAAACATGGTTTACGTTTTCTTAGCAGTTTTTACGCCAATTCTTATGACGTGAACAAACGACTGGAAAGCGTCTAAAACTGCCAAAATAGTGTCAAAATTTGAATTCCCGCCAGGGATTGTCCACCAAGGTA